>JAODAL010023267.1:0-63012 GCA_025379985.1 Phyllomedusa bahiana
CCCCTTTTGCCCGATCCCCGGGCGTCACAACGGCCGTCTCCAGCACCCAGCTCGGGGCCCATGATGCAAAACTTGCGGCCCATCTGCCTCCCCCGGGGCTGTGCTGCCACCCACTCCAGTTGCTCCTCCACCCCTGGCTCTACTGTCCTCCCCGGGACCATCTCTGCATCTATGCTCCCCTCACGTATGTGGAGACCTCAAAAGTGCCGTGGCTTCATAGTCAATGCTCCACCACTTTGAGATTTTGGGGCATCAATTCCTACAGAGGGGGGCTATGGTCCTTTTAAAATTTACCCTCTTATCTGGGGACGCCTTACCCTGGGCCACCCGAATAGGACCGAGGAGATCCGTTGACGGCAAATCTGAAAGCCTTCCCCCGGGGGGTTTCCGCCCCGTTTTCTGGGGACCTGGCCACCTCCTCCACTGACGCAGTTGTCTGTCTCCGTAGGGGATCTTCTGCGGGCCAGAAAGTGCAGCCCCACCCCCCTAGCCTCAGGCGGGACTGGAAAAATAAAGCTTTTGGGGGGAAATTCTGGCAAGGCCTTTCTGGGCGCTTTTTAAAGACGGCTTGCGGGTCGGGCCCTCCCATCTGCTCTGGACGAACTAATTCGGTGAGCCACCCGAATTTTTATTGGGTTTTGGAGAGACAACAAGAGCCCGCCCCCAATGGGAGGTGCCAGACCACCCCGGTACCTGTTGGCCCCCCGTTTTCCAACGACCTCCACTTCCCCCACCAATGGTTTGGGACAACCCATGCGGGCGAGGAGCCCACCTGCCCAGGAAAAATGTTTGCAGGTCGTCAGAGGCAGTTGTGCTTCACTGTGGCGGTTTGGCCCCCTTCATTGGGACTGTCAGGGGCGCCCCGGGAAAATCTCGAACTAGGGGTCGCAGGGAGGCATCCCTAGGGGTCAATGGCCTCTCCCCGTTGCCATTCCCATACTATGTGGGCTTTCGCCGGACAGCCCTTTCAAGCCCCCGCCTTCCTTGATTGGGGTCTGCGGGAAAATTTTTGTAACCCCGCGCGGGTTTTTCCAAAATTTTTTTCCCCGGGGTCCCCCCCCACTGCAAAAACCCCCACCATGTTTGTCTCCGGGTTTTAAATTTTCCCCAAAAAATCCCCTAAAGGAGGCTATTCAGTTCTGCACTGTCCCCCCACCTCACCTTGCAGTTGGGGGGCCTTTCCCACAAGGAGACTCTGGATTTTCTCTTTTCTCCCCGGGGCTCCTCTTTGAAATTCCCCCGGGGCCCTCCCTTGGTTGAAAGGATCATCCCCCGACCCCCTTTTAAAGACTGGAACCGGGCGAGGTTACCCGTTGGGGCCCCATGTCCCAACTCGAAAATCCCTTTCCCTTTACTCCCATCCAGCTCTGGGCCTCCCTCTGAAAAGTCTACGAAGCCTTCCCGGTTTTCTCCCCACTCCTTCCCAGGATTAGCCAACGTTTTTTTCCCCGAAAGACAGGCTAAAAAACCTCTTCGCCGCCCCGGCCGTTGGGACGGGTCCTTTTTGACCTTGAAAACCCGGTATTTACTCCTCCCCCGAGGAAAAGGGTCTTCCCCCTTTTCGCCCCGGAGACAAAGGGCCCCAAAAAATGTCGGGAAAAATGTCAGGGGGAAATCCCGGTAAAGGCTTTTTTTCGCAAGTTTTTCCCTCCCCTTTTCGGGGGCCCCGGTTTTTTTTCTTCTTTGGAAAAGAAAAAGAGGGTTTAACTCCCGGGCCCCTGTACGATTCCCGGGGGTCAAAAAGACCCACAAATTAAAAGAATCAAAACCCCCGGGCCTCTGATCTGGGAGCTTTTTATCGCCTTTTGGTGGCGCAATTTTTTTTTCCAATTTGGGAAACTTACGGGGGGAGCTTTTACAACCCGGGATCCGTATCCTTTGGGAAGGCAAAACAAAAGGGTGGGGAAAACGGGCCCCTTTTTTAAACCGGGGAAGAGGGGCGGGTAAATTTTTTGTTTTATTTTCTTTCTTTGCCATTTGGCCTCTCCCAACGCCCCCCGGCCCCCGGGGTTCAGGGAATTTTCCCGGTTTCCAAATTTTGAAAAATCCTTCTCCCACTTTGGGTGTTATTTTTAAAACCTAGGAGGACATTTAATTTTTACGGGTTGGAAAAATCACCGCCCCAACACCCCTTCAGGTGCTCAGACGTTTCCTGTATCCAAAAAAGTTTTTTTCCCCCCAAAAATGGGGGGAAATGCTTGTTTGAAGAAACCTCGTTCCCCTTCCCTGGGGTACTTCGTCTCGGAACCCGGGGGTTCCCCCCCCCCCCCGGATGGACCCTTTAACCCCTTTCAGCGGTTTTTCCCAGGGGGGCCCTGGGACCAGGGGGCCCTTTCCCCCCGGGGTCCCCCCAAATCGCTTTCGGGGGGTTTTGAAAAATTTTACAGCCCTTTTGGGGGCCCCCCATTTCCCCACGCTTTTTTGGGCCGGGGGGGGCCCAGGTGCCCCCTTACGAAAGAAAGAATCCCAAACCCCCTAAAAACCCTGGCCTCCGAAAGCCCCCAAGAAGTTTAAAACGCCTTAATTTTTCAGAAAATTGCTTCCCCTTGGCCCCTTTTCCCTGTCTCCCCCGGGGGGCCTCCCCAGGGGGTTTTGTTTTGTTAAAAGGGGGGGGACGCCTCCTCAGAAAGGTGGGTTTTTTTTCCCCCCCTCCCAAAACAAAATCCTCCCCCCCTGGGAAATCCCCCCCCCCGGTCCCCTTTCCGGCTTCTTTTCCAAAACCTTCCCCCCAGAAAAAGAAAAACCCAAAAGTTCGGTAAATCGCGAACTTTTGGGCCCAAATTTAAAGTTAGCCCTAGAAGAATGGCGGCACTCGCTGGAGGGAGCTGGGCCACCCCATCGATATTTTTCTCCGATAAAAAAAAAAATTTCTTTATTTCAGTCCTGCTCAACGACTGAATCCTTGAATCGCCCCTTTGATTTTCGCCTTCCTTTCGGCCAGGGGGGAAAAATATAGAGGGGGACGCCCCTCTAGCCCCTGGACAAGTGGGTTTTGGACCCGCCTCTGTAAGCACAAAATTCCCTAAACGACTCCTCACGGCGGCCCCGTGGACCTTCAACACCCAAACCTCCGGGGAAAGACCTACGACGCCCTCCCATGCAGCCCGAAACCTGAATTTGGGGATTTTTCCTCACGAACACCCGGGTCATTTGGAGTCCAAAAGTCCCTGAACTAATCGCTGTTATTTTTGGGGGCCCCACTCTGCCTAAGATTTTGGGAGACTTTTTTGGGCCTTTTTACCCCCCTGTCCCCGTAATTTAAAACCCCCCCCGGGCCTCTGACCCTGGGTCTGTTCACCCTTTCCCCCGGTCCCCTAAAAAAGATTTTGGCCCCATGTACCCAAAGGATTTTGGGTTATGGACCCCCTGGCCTCCTCTGGAAACATGGTTTTTTGGTCTGGTGACAGAAAAAGATTCTCAAAGGGATGGCTCATTTTGTTCCTTTCCCCGGTTGCCCTCTGCCCACCAGTGGCCCACCACATTTTTCGGTTCCCACGGTCTCCCATTGCTATCGTCTCGGATAGGGGGGTCCAGTTTTTTTCGGGGGATTCTGGCGGGCTTTTGTGGTCAGTTGCTGGTTCTTTAAAACTTTCGTCTGCTTTCCCAAACCCTCAAAAAAAAGGGGTAGAGTTTGGTTTAAAACCAATTTTTGGTACCTACCAAAGACATTTCGTATTTTGCCCGTCGGGAAAAAAACTTGTTGCCCTTTCCTCCCTTGGGCGGAAATTTCTCCCTTAGCAAACCTCGTGTCTCGTTCTCCCGTGGATGCAGAAATAAAGGGTTTGGGGGCAAGTCACGGGGACAGGCCCTTTACGGGCCCTGCTCGCCCCAAGGTCAGGCTGAAGGAAAGTAGACCTCCCCCCCCTTTTTTAACCCAGGTGTTAGAGTTTGGGGGTCTGCCAAATATATTCGTTTAAAGGGGGCCCCGTTATAAGTTGGGCCCCTAAGTATTTGGGCCCTTTTTGTTGTACTTCGGGCAATAAACCCCGGGGGTTGTCCAAACAAGCTCCACTTGCCTCCTACTCTGCGTATTCAAAGTTTCCCATGTTTCGCTCCTCAAGCCTGTGGTGCGGGGAATCGCTTTCCTGGTCTTTCTCGCTTTCCCCTTTGGGGGCCAACGTGAAAAACATCTTTAGGTCAAGGAGATGCTGGCGGAAAAAACAGGGAGGGGGAAGCAGTTCTTTCTTATTGACTGGAAGGGGTTCAGGCCTGAGGAGCGTTCGTGGAAACCTAAGGCCAACCTGTCATCTGACCTCTCTAAATTCTGAAGAAAGAGGGGGAGAACTAAAGGGGGGGTACTGTCATGGGAGCTGGCGCGGGTGCCGCGGCCGCCAGCGATGATCCCCTTGCTGCCCGGGCCCCGGCGCCTGTACACTTACCCGTCCACGCTCCTGTGCTTCCTGCTCCTGCCTGTCCCAGCCGCAGCAAGTCCATCCCGCATTGCGGCGGGCTCTGGTGAATACCGGGGGCTACTTAGACTCCGCTGCCTGGCACGGCTTAACTATCATCACTTGTGGTGGTCCAGCGAATCCACCAATCCGTTACAGTGCAATATACATATCTAGAGGATGTACATGTACACCCTATGCACATTTTTATTTATGTGAAATTATGATATTAAGGTAACCACTCCCTTTAATGTATTGAAGTTGTATCGTGGACAGCCTATTAGAATTATGCTACTCTGTTTTGTATTGGTAATTGGTTTCTGATCTGCCTGAGGATCATCAAGAAAGCCTCTATTCCTTTACAATTTAGCTTTAATTTTTGTCCCATTTTCCTGTGATGTGCATAGTATAGAAAACATCACAGGTAGATGAATGAAGACTCAGACTATAGCTATATGGGAATTTGTTTTTTTCGATTTGGGCCGGCCCTACATAATTGCTAAACTTTGAATTGTATCATTACCCGAACACTAAATTTTGGTCAGGATATTTTTTTTTACTGGGTTTGAACGTAATAACTTACCGGTTTTCCAGCTCATCCATTCCCACATCACTGTTGCTCGAACATCACTTCTGTCTGACATCACTTTCAGCCCAATGCCACATTAAAGTCATCTATGTGATGTTGGACTGGAGGTGCTGGCAGATGGAATTGATATTGGGACTGGAAGCACCAGGGAATGGGTAAGTTAACCCATTCAAGCCCGGTTAAAAAAAAAAAAAAAAAACACTCAATCTAGCCCCAATTTAAGATTAGGGTTATGGTTACAGTCAGGATAAGGGCTTGATTTAGGGTTAGGGCCAGAGGGAAAATATTGGGGTTCAGGGCATCTCAAGAGAGCAGCCATTAGGGCAATACTGTCAGTACTACTGCACTGTACTACGCATTGTGAGACAAGTGGGAGCCTACTGCCAGGTACTGCCCTCTTGTTCCACAGTAATGGCCACCGGCTTGTTCTCTCTGCCATAGAGACTTTCTCAATTGTATGTGAACACTTGTGATGAACGGCGAGGCAGGGACAGCTATGCACTCCCTTCCCCTGCCGTACATTGCTGTGCAGGCAGTGCGAGGAAGTGACGTCATTGCACCGCCTGAGCAGCTTACTGTCCTAGTCCCCAAGCCTGCTGCTTTAGGCTTGTAGTCGGGAGTAGATGGAGACAATGGGGGAGCGTGGAGAGGTGAGTACTTATCTACAGGGGGCCCTAAACTACCTAGCTACCACCTGGGGCCCTAAGCTACCTAAAGAGGGTCCTAAGCCAGCTAGATACCACCTGTGGGCCCTAAGCTACCTACAAAGGGCCCTAAGCTACCAACATGGGGCCCTACCTAGCTACCACCGGGGGGCCATAAGCTACCCAGCTACCACCCGGTGCCCTAAGCTACCTAGCTATAACCTGGGGGCCCTAAGCTACCTACAGGGTGCTCTAAGCTATCTAGCTACCACCCAGGAGTCCTAAGCTGCCTACAAGGGGCCCTAAGCTACATAACTACCACCCAGAGGCCCTAAGCTACCTACAGAGGGCCCTAAGCAACCCAGCTACCACCCAGGGCCCTGAGCTACACACAGGGAGTTCTAAGCTACCTAGCTATCACCCAGAGGCCCTTAGGTACTTACAGGGTGCAGTAAGCTACCCAGCTACCATCTAAGAGCCCTAAGCTACCTACAGGGGAGCCTAAGCTACCTATCTACCACCTGGGGGCCCTAAGCTACCTATAGGGGGCCCTAAGCTACCCAGCTACCACCCTGGGGCCCTAAGCTACCTAGCTACCACCCGGGAGTCCTTAACTGTTTACATGGGACCCTAAGCTACCTACAAGGGGCCCTAAGTTATCTAGCAAGCACATGAGGCCCTAAGCTACCTACAAGAGGCCCTAAGCTACGTAGCTCCCACTTATGGACCCCAAGCTACCTAGCTACCACCCATGGGGCCTAAACTATATGCATGGGGCCCTAAGCTACCTAGCTACCAACTATGGGTCCTAAGCTACCTGGCTACCACCCGCAGGCAATAAGCTATCTACAGGGGGCCTTAAGCTACCTAGCTACCCCCCGGAGGCCCCAAGCTACCTAGCTACCATCCAGGAGTCCCAGGGTACCTAAAGGGGTCTCTAAGCTTCCTAGCAACCACCCGTGGGCCCTAAGCTACCTAGCTACTACCTGTGGGCCCTAAGCTACTTAGCCACCACCATGGGGCCCTAAGCTACATATAGGAGGCCCTAAGCTATGTAGCTACCACCTATGGACCCTAAGCTACCTAGCTACCACCCATGGGTCCTAAGCTACCTGGCTACCACCCATGGGCCCTAAGCTACCTACAGGGGCTCTAAGCTACCTAGCTACCACCTGGGGGCCCTAAGCTACCTAGCTACCACCCAGAAGTCCTAGGGTACCTACAGGGGCTCTAAGCTGCCTAGCAAATACCAGTGGGCCCAAATCTACCTAATTACCACTCATGGGCCCTAAGCTACCTATTGTAGCTACCACCTGTGGGCCCTAAGCTCACTAGCTACCACCCTTGGGCCCTAAGCTACCTACCCAGCTACCACCCAGGGGCCCTAAGCTACTTAGCTACCACCTGGGGGCCATAAGCCACCTACAGGGGCCCCTAAGCTACCCAGCTACTGCCCGGGGTCCAGATGCCCCAAAATTTCTCATGTCGGCCCTGCATCCCAAACCCAATTTGGTCACAAATTCCATTGACCTGGTGTCAAACAAAACAGAGACAGATTTGAGCAACGCTAGTGACAACCCAAGTTCCTATAATGAAAAATATTTTTCACTTTTTGATCCCTGAGGCTCGCTGTGATACTGCACAATCTATACCTATTCATGGCGCATATTCCTAAAGGGGGCAATAGTGAGTAGGGCTGTGCTTTACGTGTCTTGGTTATTGGTAACATATAGTATATTACTTTCTATTTTTAGCAATTTTATGTCTAGCTTTTTAATATCTAAAAATAGATCCATGATTTTAATTTTTGTTGCAAGAAGTTTACTTCGTTAGTCACACTCAGTATAAGGACAGCCCAAGTAACAATTACCACAAAAATGAGTTTCCAACTTCTATCCATGAGGTCATCACCTTTCTATTCCATGTGAGCAAATAACAGTAATGACTGTAGAACACATATCCCAAGAGATGGACACACTGACAGTTTCCAGTACATCACAGAAGGGCGATTTACCGCTGAACAGATTCAATAAATAAGTAAGCAGTAAGTAGTGAGGTGCGACCTCCTTGGATCAAACTTGTTTTTCCAGCATATTCCAGGGATGTTCAATCAGATTGAGATCTGGGGAATCTTGAGGCCAGGTGAACATAAGTTATGTTAATATAACATCATTTATCCCGTACACTGAACACTGTAGAAGAAAAAAAATTCCAAATGGCAAAATTACGCTTTTTCTTGGTTATTTCATGTCCCCTAAAAGTCGGAATAAAAAGTGATCAAAAAGTTGCATCTATCCCAAAATTATACCAATAAAAACTATTTTCATATAAAGCAATAGCAATATTATTCAACTTGGCAAACACCAACTTCTCTGCTGTAGGAGTTCCCCACATTCTTCTTCATAAACCATTAAACATATCAGAGTAGGACCAACCAAGTTTTCTCTTCATTTTAAACCACTTTTTCGCTTTAAAAGGTATTTCACCCAAAGTTTTTAAACACTTTAAATTAAGGGTGTTGGCCCTTTTTTTTTTTTTGCCCAGAAAAACAATATCCAGCCCTTTCCCAAGTTGTGGGGGACAGTTCCCCTGAAATGTTGCACACAGGTGTGCAACCCCCGTCCGTCTGAAAAAATTTCCCCTGCTACTAGCCGGGAAAGGAAACTGGATATGGTTTAGCAGGAAAAATAAAAAAAAAAAAATGGCAACACTGAAAAAGCTTTAAATTGTTGTTTTTAAAGGCAATGTGTAATCAAAAATGACTTATTTTTTTAACTCACATTTTTATGTCAACATTTTTTAAAGAATTTTTAGTTTAATTTTTTTTAATTTTTTATCATTTCAAAAATTTTTTAAATTTTACCTTTTCACTTGGCCATAGGCCAAAAATTTAACCCTTTTTGTTTAAAAAAAAATTTCCATTATCCCCAAAATTTTTCAAATTTAAATAAAAAAAAAAAACCTTGAATAAATAAACAATCCTCCCAAAAAAATACCATTACCCCCCCCCAAAATTTTCTTATCAAATTTTAAAAAAACTTCCATAAAAAATAAACCCCCTTAATCCTATTCAAAATATTAAAACTTTTATTTTTTAAACAACCCCTAAAATAAAAAAAAAAAATTTTATTAAAAATTTAAAATTTTTTAAAAAAAAAAAAAAAAACAAAAGAAAAAATTTTATTTTAAATAAAAAAATTTAAAAAAAACCTTTTTTATAAATTTTTTAAAAATTTTTTTAAATGTTATCTTTGTTATTTAAAAAAAAAAAACTTTTTTCCTTTAAAATTTTTTTCCAAAAAAAATTTCCCCCCAAAAAAAACCCCCTTATTTTTTTTATTTTAAAAAAAAATTTTACGAAAATGGGGAGGAAAAAAAAGTTGTATTTTTTTTTTTTTAAAGAACTAAAAAATAATGAAAACCAACAAATTTGGTATCAGCAAAATTTGTATCAATTGCAGAATACAGATACCTTTATTTGTAAGGATTGGGTTGGGATGAAGGGAAGGACCCTGTAGGTTTGTTTTAAAGTTAAATTTGCATAAAGTCGACAGGTCATTTTTTAAAATAAAAACCCAGACAAAAGGCTTTTTTTTTTTGGATAGTGCGGGAGGTGTTTTTAAATTTGTTTTGTTTTGTTGGCCCCTGTTAAAACATTTCACGTCATTTTAACTTTATGTGCTGTGTGGCATGCGGGGGTTGTCTTCCACAGTACATCTGCTGTGGAACAGGGAAAATTACAAGTGCCAGTGTTTAAGTTCGTTTGAAATAGGGGAAGATGAAAGCAAAAACAGTGTAAGCGGGGCTCCTGTATAGTGTAGAGTTAAAGCCTCAAAAACAAACCCCCTCACAAACATGGTTGAAATACACTTTTTTCACATTTCAAAACACACAGAAGTTTTTTTTTCAGTTTCCCCAGACAAAGGGAAGGTTATGCAAATTAAAAAGTACATTTGTCTTGAAAAAAAAAACCCCCCTCATATGTTTGTATTGAGCAAATAATGGTAATGATTGTAGAACACATTTCTGCAGTGATGGACACAATGATAGTTTCCAGAACATCACAGAAGGGCGATTTACCGGGGAACAGATTCAATATGTAACTAAGGAGTAAGTAGTGTGTCGGCCCCCTTTTGGGGATTTTTCCCAGTATCCATAGAGTTGGGTCAAGGCTGTGTAGTGCACATTTTACATGTTTTTCAGAAGACACGTACGTATTATATTTGATGCACTCATTAAAAAAAACTCTACATTGGTTTAAAAGTTTATTTCTGTTCCATAGTATTATTGACTAATAAAAAAAAAAATTTGATGTCAATCAATCAAAGATAAAAAAAAAACAAACATCAACTTTACTAATAGAGTACAGTAAACCGGTCTTCGGTAATAATGACCTTCCTTTTGGTTTAGGGTTTGTGATTTTCTGTTAAATGGCTCTTTTTTTCAGAAAAATTTTTACCCTTGAGAAAGTTATGGTTCTTCAAAGATATAATTAATTCCTTCAGGACTGTACGTTCCAGTCCAAATTCTGTCATAATAATCAATTTCATTCTGAAAGACAATTCTAGAATCTTGGGTCATCAAGTTAAGGAGACACTGGAGTGTTGTTTAATAATTAAAAGGGGGCAGATGGGTTTTTGGTAAATGTAGTTTTTGGAATTTCACGTGTTAATTTTTGATTTTTTTTTATAGAACCAAGCCCTTTTGTTTTTGAAAAAAGCCGGGGGAAAAAAATCTCCAGTTATAAATTTTAGGGGTTGTCTCATGAAGACAAATCCTTTTGAAATGATGATGGCCCAATGACCAATTGTCCCCAGCTTGCCTTTTTTACATATCAATTATCATTTATCGCATAGTGCTGAAAGGGGAAAAGTGATTAAATGGGTTTCCCCCTTTTAGATTTAAAAAGGTTGCCATAAAAGTGTCATAGGTACAGGTCTTAGCTCTGGGACCCGCACCTATAACGAGAATGCATCCCTGTTCTATGGGAGTTGAGAGTACAACCGAACTCACCTGTACTCAGAACTCATGTACAACAAGTGCGACCAGCTATCTATTCTGAGCCCATTCCTGAGATAGGTGCAGACCCAAATTTGGGGACATGCATTTCTGGGCCATGTCATTCATATTGGAAGTGGTTGATACTTCAGGCTTTTGTACATTGACCAATGACCATTAATGAATGTTTGATCACTTAATCATTGGATAGTGTAAACAAGTTCCTTTGTTGGTTAGTTGGCCATGTTGGTAAGCAGCACATCTTCTTTTGTGAAGGAAAGATGTGTTGCCGACATAATGCAAACTGTTTTGATGGTGAACAATGGCATAAATAATAATTTTTCTCCCATGCAGAAAATATCAGCCTTCATGGAAGATCTTTAAGATCAGCGCCAAATGACTTGGCCTGTGCAGTGTTGCCTTCCTGATCAGGTCAAAGTTAAATTTGAACTGAATCCAAGCATTTACTTAAAACCTGCCCAAATTGATTTCTGCAAAAATCACGCAAAAAATTGACTATAGCTGTAACTCTAATCCTGAGTTCAGGATAGGGTTGTCTTAGGAGTTTTTTTTTATTTTTTTTATTGTTTTTCTTGGGAGGGGGGGGGGGGGCTAACTTACAAGTCTGGAAATTCAACACTACCATAGCGGCCTAACTTCTAGAGCAATGTCTCATTTAAAGTCACTTCCAATTATTTTCACATAGTCTCAGTGTTAGGGTAACCGGAAGGGACATAAAACTCCAACATCACTTGTGGTTACAAGAACATTGGGTCTATGTTGAAGTAACTGGAAGTGAAACCAGATGGGATGTCAGACTAGAAGTTAGGCTGCAATGTTGGCAGCATGTCACTGGATTGGTAAGTTAACCCTCTTAAAACACTTAACCTTAATGTCAACCTTTATTTAAGGTTATGGTTATGGTAGGGGTTAGTGAAAAAATTGGCTTCAAGATGTCCCAAACCTGAATATTTTTTACAAGTTCGGTCGTATCTGTGTCAAACCAAACAGGTCCCTATTTGATCAAACACTAGCTTCTTTCTGCTCAGTCTGATTAATGGGGACCCCTTCTGTGATCTCCATATACTCTAATGAGTAATGTCAAAAGATGCTTGATTAATGGTAAACCCCTTTAAGTAGATCCATTTTATAGAAAGGGGTAAATGTTGAAAGTGAATAGAAATAGCATCATAGCCCCGTGGCAGTTACGTGACAAATCGAGCCCATCCAATGTGCTGGTTAAAATAAAAACAAACATCCACTGAGGTGATGGAGACTATGTAACGCCAATGACGTATCTTCCTATCCCAGAGGCACAGCTTCCACTGTAATCAATCTGTAGGATAGGATGACCGAACGCGTCACAGGGAACAGTATTCTGGAATAACAATATTAAGGCAAATCTTATTTAATCTATTGTAATGTATTCATGTTTTGTTAACATCATAATGTGTGTAAAGGAATAACACCAGAAGGGCGAAGAAATCCCAGAATATATAACCTTTCCGATAACCTCTCTATATCTTACCAACTGGGACTGGTGCTGGAAAATACGAGCAACTTGTATGAGCAAAGGGAAATTCAACAGTTGATAGGGAATTGATTGAGCGTAAACACATATTCAGCAAATTTTATATTATTTCTATATAATATTAATATTTCTGGTATTATGATATATTATAATTATGAGATATAAGTATATAATCATTATCAGATTGCAATATTTTTATTATTATTACAGCTTGTTATTATTACTATTATTATATATTATTAGTAGAATGACAGAT
This sequence comes from Phyllomedusa bahiana, assembly GCA_025379985.1. Taxonomy (NCBI): domain Eukaryota; kingdom Metazoa; phylum Chordata; class Amphibia; order Anura; family Hylidae; genus Phyllomedusa; species Phyllomedusa bahiana. The sequence goes on from JAODAL010023267.1 coordinate 12,407, forward strand.
TTTTAGGTTTCATTTTTGTCATTTTATTATTATTATTATTATTATTATTATTATTATTTCTGTTATTATGATCATTATCATCATCCTTACTATATTTAAGCCAATAGGTTACATAACACATAAAGTGCAGATTTTAAGACTTTAACCCCTTAAAGGACCCACCCCAGTTTTGACTTCCGGACACCCCCCTTTTTTTAAAATAGGGCATGTTCACTTTATGGGAATAATTTTTTGAACTTTTACTATCCATGGATTCTGAGATTGTTTTCTCGTGACACTTTGTGCTTTAAGTTGTAAGAAAATTTTATCCATAAGCCTTGTTTTTTTGTAAAAAGATATAAAATTTTTCATAAAAAATTTAAAAAAATCTGTGTTTTTGAAAGTACAAAATTTTCTGCGTGCAGGACAGAAAAATTATTCACCAAAAAATTTTTTTATTAATGATTCCCATATGTCCATATGGGTTGGCTCTTTTTTTTTAAATGCCCTTTTTTATATATATTCATTAGGGGCTTAAAAATTTTATAGTAATTTTTCCCCCTTTTTCAAAAAAAATTTTGCAATAACATTTTTTTAGGGACCAGTCCATTCTGACGGGCTTTGGGGGGCCTGTAGTTAGTCCCCCATAAATGAACCTTCTAAAACAGACCCTTAAAGTATTAACACATGTTTAGGAAGTTTTGATAACCCTTAGGTATTTACAAAAAAAAATTAAAAGCAAAGTGGGGGAAATTTAAAAATTTCACTTTTTTTTGAGATTTTCAATTTTAAAACCATTATTCATGGAACGGTAAATGGATAGGTAAATGAAATGTAATATCTTTCCCCGGGGTCTGCGTTTTTAGAAATACCCATTGTGGCCCTAGTGCATTATTTGGTAAACATAAGCCCCGAATTGGGAGGAGCATACTGGCCTTTTGGGGTTCATTTCAATGCAATTTTTTTTAGGGCCCCTTTCAGGTTTGAAGAGGCCCCGGGGCTAAAATTTAAAATTTCCCCCCCAAAAAAAACCCTATTGGAAAACTCACCCCTTTAAGGGATTATACAGGGGTGTAGTGAGTATTCGACCCCACAGGGATTCACAATTTTTTTTTTTTGATTAGGGGGGTTTTTAAAAAAAATTTCTTTCCAATAATCGCAAATTTTTTTCTTAAAAAGTTTTATATTTAAAGGAAACTGGGAAAAAAAAAACCCCCAAAAATTTGTTAGCAATTTCTTTTTAAGTTCGGCAATACCCTAAAGTGGGTTTTAAATGCTTTTGGGCGCATGGCAGGGTATAAGGGAGGGAGCGCTATTTGGCTTTTTTGGGAACCAGATTTTGGTGGGGCCATGTCACATTTGCAAAGTCCCCAAAGTCCAGAACAGGGGAAAATTTCCAGAAGTCGCCTATTTTGATTAACCCCCTCAGGGGTCTCATCCGGGGGGTATTGTGCATTTATGGTGCACAGGTGTTCCAGTTTTTTTTTAGCATTGGGCCCTGAAAATGGGGGGGAAACACAGTTCCACATTGGTTTTTTGGGCTTCAATTTACAAGCGTTTGCTCGTGCCCTGTAAATAATGTGATAGAACTTTACTATGGGGGTCGGTATAATTGCAATGGTATAAAAATTTTAATATAAGTTTTATGTTTTATTACTTTTACACAATAGAATAGGTCTCTAGAAAAAATTGCGTTTTTATGTATGTTCTATTTCTAGACCAGCATAACTTTTTTAAGTTTGTGCTGTGTGCAGAGATAGTGTAGGCTTGTTTTTTGCGGACTGTGATCGGAGTCGCGGAGTGAATATAGGCCTTTTATTTGTACCATTATGGAGGTGCTATACAACACTTTGTTCACTTTTTATTAAGATTTATGTGAGGCGGTTTTGAACAAAATACAGCAATCCTGGTAGTTGTTCGTTTTATTTTTCTATTGTGTTCACTACTGAGTTATTGATGTGATGACATTTGCTAGATCTGTGTGTCTCAGGAGGTTGATACAATTACAGCAATACCCAATTTGTATATTTTTTTTTTTTTTTGTACTGCTTTTCTACAATAAAAAACACTTTTATTCAAACAGAGAAGTGAGTGCACATTTTTGATTGCATAGTCTGATAGCCATTAACTTTTTTTTATTTTGCTGGTGTATTGAGCTTTAGATAAGGCTTGTTTTTGTGGGATGAGTTGAACGTTTATTATTGGTATCATTTTTTGGGGGACAAGGGACTTTGTTAGATCAGTTTTAAATCCGTTTTTTTGGAAGGCAGAGTGAAGAAAATACTGCAATCCTGAGTAGTGTTTTTTTATTTTTTATTTTTAACAGCGATCACTGTTCCTAGTATCCGTAATATGTTAGCTTTTGTTGTCTCTCTGTGGGACGATGATATCGATTTATGGCGATACCCAATTTTATATAGTTTTTTTTATGTTGAAGACACTTTAAAAAAAAAAAAAAAGTGTTTTCGTAGTGTGTAAAGAATATATTTTGACTCGCTATCTTCTGAGAGCCTTAACTTTTTTATTTGTTTAGTATTCAGGGTTGTTAGGACTTTTTTTTTTTTTGCGGGCTGAATGAAGTTTTAATTGGTACAATTTTGTGCGTTTTAGCATTTTTTATCACTTTATCCCATTTTAAGTGTGCTGTGGGATGAACAAAAATCTAATTCTGTGATAGTTTTTTTTTTTTTTTCCACGGGACTGAGTTCACCGTACGTGTGTAAATTAAAATGACAGATTTATAGGGCAGGTGTACGACGCGGCGGATACCAAATAGGGTACTTTATTTATTTTTGATCTTTTTTGGGCCGATTGGCGTTTATAAAGGGGGGAAAAGGGGGGGTTTTCGGGGTTTTATTTTATTTTGGGTTTGGTTTACTGTTTTTCCTTTTTTTTAAATTTTTTTTACTTTTCACATTTTTTTTTAACTTTTTCCCCTAGGGGATTTGAATGAAATTTTAGATCTCTCATTAAATAGGAATCAGTACATAGCTTTTTGCTATGACGGGTTTCCTATGACAACTGTCATCACGATCCCGGGACATGCCCACAGGGGCACGGCCGGGCATCGCAACATCACAGAAAACCTGGAAGGCTTCCTGCCCTCCTGCTGTCTGTTAGGGGCAGGAGCGCAGGGATCGGCGATCCGTGCGCTGTGCCCCGACAGAGACCAGGGGAGCGATCCCCCTCCTCGCTTCTTAGTTTTGCACCCAGGGGTGAGTGATCGCGGGTCGCGGGTGGGGGCCGACCCGCGGGATATCACTTAATATACAGTGAACCCCCCGCCGATCGCGCAAATTTTGGGCTTAGAGTTCGCCGGGACCTCGGGAAAGTCCCCATCGCCAGCTGCGTAAACCCCCCAAAACCACCTGGACGTAGCATACTCCAAGTCTTTTAAGGGTTAACCCACACCCCTGAAAAGTATTAAATGACCAGCAAAAATTTTTGTTTTTGCCTCCTATTTTTTCAAAAACCAATTTTAACTTTTTTATTTTTTCCAATTTGGCATTGTATAGCCTCGTTTTAAAAGAACGATTGTTTTTTATGGGGAATATTTTAAATTCCTTAAAAAAATTGCAAAATTTTTTTTTTCCAATTTTTTCAATTTTTTTTTGTTTTTTAAACTTTTTTTTTTCATATTCACTTTTTCACCTAAATTAACATTTTTGATTAATTCTACATTTTTTGGGGTCATGGGATACTAATATTGTAGGTTTTTTTTTTTTTTGTAAGTATGACAATAATTTTTTTTAAATATTTTTTTTATTTATTTTTTTACAGTTTTTATGTTTTTTTTACTTTTTTTTTAAAATCCCATGAATAAAACTGTGTTACTTTTTTTTAAACTTGAAGTATTACATATTAATATTTAATACATATAATCTGTGTCGGTCTGTTTACGATACGGCCGTTTCCAGACACTTGGGGGCTTCTAGGGCCCCAGGGCGGTTGCCCCCCCGGGGCTCGTCATCCCGGGGGTTCCCAACACCCACAACAGGGAAAACCCCTTTTATTGTTTCTGCGGTATGAACCGCGGCAAACAAAAGGGTTAAAGCACCGGGGGGGCCGAGTTTCCTCCGTCCCGGTGCCGCAAAGGGCTGTTAGTCAGCCCCCTTCCAGCGCTGCTGCGGGGCCCGGAGCCGCAAACTCGATTTTGCGCGACCCAAAAGACATCGTGAGGGAAAAGACCTAAAAGCCCGACGCAAGGACAGGGGCGGTCGTTAAGGAGTTAATTTCATCAGAATGATATAAGAATTTACATTTCTATTTATTTTACAGTCAAAATATTGTATTGGAATGACATTCGTACAGCATGCCAATCCATAAATTCATCATCTATCGCTCATTGGCAATTATGAGATTCTTTAATCTCCTTCAGTAGCGGCATTGCCTACTGCTATTATGCAGTAACATTTGGTTTCAGAGGATTCAAGGGGACATTATATCCACGTAAGAGGGCCCTTCCATCTATTTATGCGGTAACTTGCTTGGCTGGTATGGTATTCCCTATTTACTTATAGCGACCACATTAAGGTAGGGACTGTTTATTATTTATACGGTCATACCATAATGGATTTAATATATGGGTAAGAGTCACAGCATTTTTCGATTGTGAATGATGGATATTACCCTAATCCTCTGTTTTTATTATTGCAACATTGAATACCGCATTGTTAATCCAACACATTGATATTTCTTCTGGTGCATTACGTTTTACTCACAGGTACTTATTTGCATTATAGCGTTCACACAACCTATTCTTTTTCACTTTAATGTGAACCTGCTACAGTAAGCTAATATTTTTTGTATTTTATTGCACACCCTTTCTTTTTTCTCCCCTTAAAATAGTCCCCTGAAGAGATCTTTGAATTATATGGGAAGGATTGAAACATGTTGGGACAGGGAGTATTAGGGTCTGTATAGGTGTAGTGTCAGGTTCCAGACGGGGTCGCCCTTTTCGGGGCGCATATTCTGTTTTCAGGAGTTTCAGGGTACAATCTAATAGAGGGCACTAGGGTTAGATTTTGTTTTCTACTAGGTTATTCTCGAATATATGTGTCTTACAATAATTTTAGATTGTTTATTAAAGGTTATATTTTAACTATATATATTCCCTATATGTTTTGGTGTTTTTTTGAGAGTAGGGTGCAGCGTGACCTTTTATTTGGGTCAGTCTTCTGTATATATTAATCCCTTAAGCACCAGGCCTGAAAAGGCCTTAATGACGCAGCTAAATGTGTTTTCGTTTTTGCCTCCATGCATTTCAACAATCGACTGTGTTTCCAATGACGCAATTGTATGAGGACGTGTTTTATGCAGAAGAAGTTGTATTTTTTCGGGCATAGTTTAATTTTACATATAAATTACTGCGGCATTTTTCTCTTGTTTAGTAGCATGAACTTAAAAAAAATGCCTTTCTGCATTTTTTTTTTAAATAATTTTTGACACCATTCACATTTCACATTAAATAATGAGATTAGTTCTACAGGTTATTGCAGTCGTGTGGATACATAATATGTGTAGATTTTGTGTGTAATGTATGCAAAATCTTTTTTATTAAATATTTATTTTGATTTTATTATTTTATTTTTTCCACACTTTTTTTTTTTTTACTTTTTTTAATTCCATTAAGATAATTATTGTACCTTTTTTTTTTACACTTAGTAATATATTAGCATACTCCTGTATACAGAGGCGTAACTTAAAGCTCCTGGTACCCAAAGCAAGGTCTATAAGACGGCCCCCATCAACCATGTGTCGTTTATAATACTGATACTTTAATATGTGGAAGAGAAGCCTTTGGGCCCCCAGAAGCTCCTGGGCCTGGTAGCGGCTGCTACCTCTGCACCGCCTATAGCTACTCCCCTGCCTGTACATTCCTGTATGCTAATATGTTAGACTCTCACGCAGGCTGCAGTCAGGACAGCACACAATGTGCCCGGACAGCAGGCTTACTACACATACAGCTCTGGGGCTACTCTTGGTCCTCAGGGCTGACTGCCTAGACATTCCCCAGGGTGCATTGGGCACTCCCGATCGAGCAGTGGAATCCCCTTTGAGTATGCTGTGGTCACAGACTGTAGCAATTACAGGGTTAAACGCTGAGTATTGGAGTCTTCCTCCAGTTCCTGCCATCCACAGAGACTGCTCTAGGAATGTTAACTACAGCTCCAATCCTAACACAGTTGCGGCACTAGGAGCCTCAAAACCCCTATGTAGGCTGCAACGTTTTTTGGCATTGCTCTTTACAGAGAACACATTCCACCTTCTGTCAAAAGACAATGGGTGGTCGATAAGGGGTTAAATGTATAGCATTTTAACTGGAGTTAGTTTTATGCCTGATCCAGGACCATATCACAGCCGTCATGTTGTTTTTAGGATAAAAGTTTGTGTCACACAAACGGAATTTGGACACTTTCGGTTCTGTACCCTATGATTGGGGACAGTTAGGGCTTGTTCACACGGCGTTTTGGATCCTTTTTACGGATCCGTTTTTGGCACTTGAAAAGCGCATCCGGAAAGCGGATCCGCAAAACACAGCAGTTGTCACTTTTTTTTGATCCGTTTTGAGTGCTTTTTCACTTGCGTTTTAGGCCTCCCGTTGGGTCTGTGTCTCTCTCTCTCTCTCTCATTTTACTTCTCTTCAGAGTTACAGCAAATTTGGTCTCCTGCTTTTGTACACAAGCTTCCCTACATTGTTGGACTGGGGTGCCTAGGGCCAACAGACGGAGTTGATTCTAGAGGCACACCAGTTGAATTGTTTTTGGGCCCTCTGGTGGAGTTTATTTTAGGCGCCTACCCTGTCACTGCTGTAGACCTACCCACACCATGAACAGGAAGTGTGAGTCTGAAGATGACTGTGGCTCTGTAAAACAGTATTGTGAGACAACTCCTTTAAGTAAACTAAGCCTTCTCAATTTCCACATTGTGCAGTTATTAATTTGTATTAATATAATGGACACCTCAATCACCCCCAAAACAGGGGATAAGTCAGAGTAATCCATGGGTGTCATCTTCTCATATTGGATACCTCCCCATCACTGGTGAGTGTAGGGTGAAGGAGCAAGGTCTCAGGAAGAACCACTGTGACATTAGTTGGGTCTTGTTACCATTGTCTTTCCCCTTTGGCCGCTGCATGCTATAGCATCAAATAAGAAAATAGTTATCATAGACAAGTAAAGGTCAGGGCAGACAGAGTTCTCTCAAGACGGTGGCCGGGCTGAAGTCAGTACAGGCAGCAGGCAATCAGATAAAGTCAGGAAACTAGCCAGGTCAGGAGCAAGAAGAATGAATAGAAGAATACATTTGTCATATAAGGAACCTAGAAGCCTAATTACTCAGGTAAGGAGAGATTGGATCCTGAAATAGCCTGGGGAGACATGACATTGGTTAAAGAAAAGGAACTCCAGTGTACACTGCCCATTTAAGAGGTCAAAAGCCATCAGACAGACACCCAGCACACTTCCAGGTCCCAGTAAGTAGAAGATGTCACAGGCACCAAGCGAGGAGTATTGGTGACAGAAAGAAGAGCAGTGGCAAAAAGGAATGGCAGCCATGGCAGTAAATAGCTGAATATATTTATCAAAATGCCAGCTCACCCTGTGCTGAAGAGTCCAGTGGGCATAACTAACGAGTGATTGGCAGCTATCTGTGTATAACTGTATATATGAGATTACTGTCGATCATTTAGTGGGCCACCCACTGGACTCAATTAAAAAATACTATCAATACTGCCTTTTTCCCCCCACAAAATCATGTTATAATTTGTTTAGCCACCCTGCTCTATAATATGATGCCCAGTGATTTCGTATCACTCCCACGTTGACAGGTTCATATTATTGACCATTAAATTCTGCATTTGATATGACTCTGAGGATAGAACAGTTCACACTGAAGGGTTTACTTAACCCAGCACCGTATTGTATACTAGAAATGCAGACCATCTACAGAAGGTTGAGCGTCTCCAGAAGACACCTTACCACTGTTTTCCCTCTGTAAATCCTTCACGCAGTGTAGCCATTAACTGTGCTTTTAATGCATGGCCATAAAAATGTCACTTTTATTTAGTCCCTTATAAATTTACAGGTCTTTTGAATTATGACTTCACCGAAAACACAGAGGAGCTTTCATTTAATAAAGTGTCTTGTGCCATGAAGGTCATGAACTTGTAAGGCTGTAGGAGCGTCACCCTCAGCCTTCCATGTGTGCAACTCCATCTCCACCTCTGCAGTCTACATCCAAGCCTTGAATTATACCAGGGATGACAACGTGACATGTGAGTAACGTTATTCAACCAGTCACCCATTATTGAGTCATAATGTCACAGTTTATGTGCAGCTTAGGGTGGAGGGGGCCATTTCTTCCACCTTATTTTCCATTCTTGGACACCATTTTGTTTTGTTTTGTTTTACCAAAATAGACAGAGCTGCCTTATGCATTGGGCACAGTAGGCAGCTGCCTAGGGGCCCCATGAGCCCTATGTGTTGGAAGCATGGTAATAATATTTGTTTTACAGAAATAATGAAGATCTGAATTTTTCCTAAAACCAGCACTTCTTTATGTTCTAGTTTCATTCAATATAAATTTACCTTTGGAGTTGGTGCCGGGATATCCGAAGCTTCACACAAAAAGATATATGGAGCGTATATACCAAGCGGGATAAGCAATATGTGTTTACTTCATTAAAACTATTTGTTGCTTGTGTAGTGGGGGTAACTGTATAACCATCATTTAAAGGTATCAAATACAGAAAACTGTCTGATTATGTACTGTATGCATCGCAATACGCCGGGTGTTTTAGAAGTACGCGCTGGCCAACGCATACTTCTAAAGCACTGGCAGCCAGGCCCCATTGTCCTTCACATTCCCCTGGTGCATAAGCATTGGGAAGAAGTGACATGTCAATTCTTTTCCTCAGCGCGTATTGTACTCATAGGTATTGATAGCTCTCAATGAGTGTCATGAATTACGTAATTGCGAAGCGTAATTTGGGTGTATCGCAGTTACGCGCTGGATTAAGCCCACAAATCCGCCGTGTGAACACATCCTTAGGCTATGTTCACACGGCTTATTTGCGGGGCGTAATCGCCGGCCCATAGACTATCATTACTAGCGGCGTGTACCTGTCACTTATCTTCCCCAGCGGCGGATTCGCCGAGCAGGGAGAGGAGACGTAATCCATAGATCTCTATGAGAGCTGTGGATTACCGTAATGACTGGGACGTATTCCAGCCGTAATTCGAGCACTACGGCGCGTAATTATGGACTGAAATACGTCCCATTGTGACGGTACGGTGGATCCGCTGGACCACCGCAAGCGGTGGTAGTTAAGCCACGCCAGGGAACGGAATCTAAGTAGCCCCCTTTTCACCAAGCCCCCGCAAAGGGGGATAGACTTCTCGGCGTGAGGCTCCCAGGTCGTTCCCCCCTGACGTGATTTTGCTTGCGGGTGGCGGCCGGGTATTTGCGTGGTAAGGATCGTAACCAAAGGGAGTCAAAAAAAGCAAAAGGTAGGGCAGGCGAAAACGGCAAGGCGGGGAAACGAAAGAAAAACCGGACTGGTCCGGTTAAGCAAAAAACGGACACAAGACACTCCAAACTCTCACTAAGACACCAACAATTGGCAACAGGTCCGGGGGGGATACTTTATATGGCCCAAACGCCCGGCAATAACCAATTTCCCGGGGACCGGGCCCTTTAAATTTAAACCAGCCGGCGCACCTCGTGCTAGGGGCGGAATGCGCACGACGGCCGGGAAACAAAACAGGAGCGCCGTCACCGGAGCGGGGCCGGGTAAGCGACCGGCGTGGGCCCGGGGTTGCCGCGGGTGACCGCAATGCCCCGCGCCGCGGCCATGGCAGGCAGGGAAACGGCCGCAGGGGCAGCGGTGCCCGCGGCCGCCATGACACCCATTTTAAGCCGTGTGAACATAGCTTTAGGCTCGGTTCACAGGGTGTATTTGCAGGGCGTAATTACGCCCCGCAATTACGCCGTGTGACCGGGGGGGGGGCGGGGAGCGGGGGCCGGGGCAGGGGGCCGGCACTTCGCCGGCCCATAGACTTGAATTGCTAGCGGCGTAATCCATAGTTCTCTATGAGAACTGTGAATTACCGTAATGAATGGGCCATTTTCAGCCCGTAATTTGCGCACTTCGGCTGTAAATTACGACCGAAATACGGCCCATTTAAGCCGTATGAACATGGCCTTAGAGTTATTTGTATGTATATAAAACATGTTGTTTTATATAAATACATCTTTATAGACACAGCAACTCAAACACAAATGAACCAGCAGCACTCTGCAGACGCCAAGAGATAAACACTGAATAAATATTTTTTTTTAAAGTACCGTATTTCTTAGACGATAATATGCACCGGGCCAAAAGGGTGTGTTCACACAGCGCATTGCAGGCAGATTTTGCAGCTATACACCTGCAATATGCACTGTCCAGTGCGTACTTCTGAAGTGCTCTCACTGACATTCATTTTCCTCGGGGAAGACAGCAGGTAATCATAGGTCACCGTGAGAGCTATGAATTACCATATTTGCGGGCATAATTTGGACGTATTGCAGCTCAATTATGTGCCGAAATACGGCCGTCAAATACACTGTGTGAACATATCTTAAGTCGCACATAGGTTTTAGAGAAGGAAAATAAAAAAAAAGAACTTTGAAGCAAAAAGGGTGGGCTGTAGTGTGCTTTTTATTGGTACCATTTTGGGATACATGCGACTTTTTTATCACTTTTTATTCCAATTTTTGGGGGTATAAAATGAACTAAAAAACAATTTTTTTGGTTTTAATTTTTTTCTTCCTTTTTTCAGCGTACAGTATAAATGATGTTATATTTTAATGGATTGAACTTTTACGGACACGACGATACCAAAAATCTGAAAATTTTTTATTTATTTTTTTGTAAAATGGCTAATCCTATATAAGAGTAAATAATAAAATTCAAGCTCCCTGCAGCCAGCACTAGGATGACCTAGAGAGCTTAAAGGCGTATTCCCATCTTGTACATTTATAGCATATGCAGTGGATATTCTATCAATGTCTGATAGATGCAGGTCCCATCTCCAGGATCAATACCTATCTCAACTCTCGCCATTCACTTCTATGAGCAATCCGAGAATAGTCAAGTGCGCTTAAAGGGGTTGTCTCACTACATTGATTGATCTCACCTCAATCCTGTTTTCTTGGTTTAATTTTGAATTCAGGGGCGTTTACTGGCTTCTACTAGGCTGCAGTAGAATCCAGGTCTGTAGCTATAGCAACCAGTGCTCACAGCCTATAAGGATAGATCAAACAAGTCTGTAGCTATAGTGACCTGAGGAGCTGATGCAGCCCATACAAGAGGGGATATCTCAGAATAGGTAGGACACCGATAATGGACATATATTGCAAAGTGACTTGTTTTTGCAGGATCTTTAACATAAATTGCAGCAATCCTTGTAGTGAGACAACCCCTTTAATTGTAGTTTACTGTACTGTACTAGAAACTGTACCCTCTACTGGTGGGCAACTTAAAAGAAAGTGGGGGGAAAAAAGTTTCTTAAAAGTTTTAAAATATATTATAAAAATAATAAAATGTTAAAAATATATTATAGATTTAAAAATATATATTAGTATCAGCAACTTATACATAAAATCTATGACTGAAGAAACAAAGGCAAAAGAAATAAAAAATTGTCTACTCTTAAGGGCTTAAAAAATAAATGTGATATTCTCATTATTTCTATATGTAATGAATGAGAATAAAGTGACGTGCATGAGACAGTCCCCTTAATATTACTACATTATGGAGATTATATTCAAACTTGTTAAATGTAGAAAAAAAAACCTCCAGATCCAAAAACTTACAAAACAAATACTTTGCCATATGACATCAGATAAAGCGTTTAATGTACATCCATGTAAACATCCTGTGATGCGCAGGGCGGGACAGGGATTACTCCAAGGACTAACTTTTTTTTTTTTGTGGTTGTAAAGGAATCTCACTTTCTACTACTTTTTCTTTGGATATGAATGAAATTGCGTAAGAAATTGGCTCTGGACCTCAACTACGACAGAGTAGTGAGTATGTTAGAGATAATGGGCTGCTGCTGATGCAACCGGCCTTGTCTGAAAATGAACAGACTGTCTGAGATTCAGTCAAACATGAATGAAATTGCGCAACTTTCTTCTGGGAAGTGTTAAACGAAAGCCTGAACCAGGGTGTGTGGGCCAGATGGAGAAGCACCTTCCAACCCACACTGGCCCCTATAGTCAATTATTTCTCATGAACTTTCTTCTTGGAAAGATGTAAACAAAAGGAAAAAGGAGACTATATTATTGCCTTGAACATTTTTACCAATTGTCTCACTTCTTGCTAAATTTTCCCAAGAAATGGATCTCAAAGGAACTGGAAACTTATGAAAATGGGGGCATTTCTGATTGGTGGGTGATAAACGGAGTGGGGGCTTACCAATGACCCATAAATAGGAATTCAAATATTGAAAGTTATGGCTATGACCAGAATCCTGGCATAATCTATGGATTGTAAGCTTCTTCTCACCATTCCCAATATTTTTTGTAGTTAATCTCCACTTGCTCTTCAGATTCAAGCCGGGCAGGTATGACTCAACCTGACTTTTGAGCAACTAATCGATAATCACCAGGAAAATCAAGGAATCATTCAGAAGTCTGACATGAAAAGGATGAACGAAGCACTTCCGTATTTCCTGTCTGACCATCAGGCTTCTAATTGGTTGCTCAATTTTTCTAGAGGTGGCAATTGGTTACCCAAAATTTAGATTGAGCCAAGGTGGCCTGCCTCTTAATCTTAAGTGCAATAATACTCACCATCATCCATTATTACTTGTCCACAGTAGGGTGATAAATATGAGCTTGGGTGGCACTATGGCTCAGTGGTTAGTAATATTGTCTTTCAGCACTGGAGTTCTAGGTTTAAATACCACCATGGACAACATCTACAAGGAGTTTGTAAGATCTCCCTACATTTGGGTGAATTTCCCCATGGTTACTCTTGTTTACTCCCACAATCCCCACAAAAAATACACTAATAGGTTAATCTGGAATTACAATTGTTTGCTCCAATGAGGACAGGGAGCAATGTGAATAATCATAATCTCTGTACAGCGCTACATATAATTTAACTGCTCAGAGCTCCACCATGGTAAACCCACCAACCCCCCAGCAGGAGTGACCCGACTTTCCCTTTCCTCCTCAAGAGCATGCAAAATTCTCTAAATAATATTAAATATATGGAAACAGCCAAGTACTTTTTGGATATATTCACTCTTGCATCATGGTTTCCATTTATAAAGGATACCAATGTACAATGCTGAATTCATAATGCAGTGAATGCATGGACCTCACTGACTTATAACGTCTATCAGGTTCCAACGTGGTCTTTTGTCTACTCTTGTATAATCTCCGAAGTATTATCATAGTTGGATTTTCTTCCACAGGACCCAAGAGTTAGTGATAGATGTTTGTAGTTTGGAAAACTCATTTAATTATTTTAAACCATGCACACAGCATATATATTACGCAAGTATTACAGCCCCATGAGACCCTCCATAACACCCGTCCAACAGGGCTCAACCTGTACAATTACACAAGGTGCACCTCTTCTCTCTACTTTAAGGGCATTACTGACCTTGATGCTTCGTACACCAGATCCCAAACTTAATGCACTGGATGCAGCTACACTCCCTTATATAAAAGCCTTTAGAGAAAAAAATTCAGTTCTCTTGCAGACTGCTGCTTGTTTTCTTCAGTATTTTACTACATTAACTTTACATAAGTCTTCATGTTTTACCTACAAGTGAATTTAGTCAAACAACTCAGGAAGGTCATAACTATTTCAGAGCTATCTTGAAGTAGCCATGCACATTAGATTATTTTCAATGGAAACTGCTGATTTTGGTGAGACTGGCCAACCATCTAACATGTATTAGGGCTTCCCGACTTTCCTTTGAAAGGAGATTAATATCAGACTATAGGATTTTAACTTGCTTCATTCTTTTGTTCTGAGGGAAGGTAAGCCAATATTGGAGGTGTATTGTGGTGGCTTACACATCTATTGCCATTCAGAAAACAATGCATGTGCTGCCAAGTTGAGTGTGCATGTGTATAGATGGGGTTGGAGCAATAGCGTTTGCCCAAATGAGTGTTTGGCCAACAAATATCTAAGCCTTATGGGTACCTTTACATCTCTATGAAGCCAGCCTCATTGATATCTTTCTTGCTCGATCACTTAGTTTTGGAAAACAACCTACTCTACACACTTAAATGAGCCATATTGCTTGACTTTTGAGGTTTTCTAACATCAATACATTTACTGGTACTTTTCAACATCCTTCTCAGTTGGACCCAGGCTCATACTGGTCCACAGGAAAGCAGGAGAAATCCCCAGTGAGTCCCTGGGCATGGTGGGCTAATGGGCAACACAGACCTTGGGCATCTCTTCAAGGATAAAGACAAAGAAGGAGAATAAAAAAATAAGACATATGCAGTATCTCCACTTAAAAAAAAAACATCTCCAATGGTTGGCCCCATGAATCAAATCCACTGGTGGGCACTAAGAACCAATTCCACTGGTGAGTCCCAAAAATTAACTCCTCTGGTGGGCCCCAAGAGTCAACTCCATTGGTGTACCCCTAGAATTCACTTCACTAATAGCCCCCAAGAATCCAACTTAGTGGTAGGATCCAAGAATCCACTCCACTGGTGGCCTCCAAAAACCTTTTCCACTAGTGGGTCCTAAGAATCAACTCCACTGGTGGGCCCCAAGAATCAACTCCACTGGTGGGCCCCAAGAATCAACTACACTATTGGGCCTCAAGAATCAACCCCACTAGTGAGCCCCAAGAATCAACTCCACTGGTGGGTCCCAAAAATCTACCTTGAAGTCCAATTTTGGATTATAGTTTTTTTTTTGGCAGTTTGTGCAAAATTTGGGTTTGGACCATTCTGCGACTGCGAAGATTCCACTCTTATTTGATTTTGATCTGAAGCACAACACATCTTATGCAAGCATCAAAAATCAGTTCTGGCAAATTATCAAGGTCACTTGGCAAGAACTGTGCAGAATTAGGGAAGAGGAAATGAGTAATATTTCTTCATTTTACAATTCTCATCCGGTGTTTGTTGGTTACTGGTCAATATAGCATTTATAGACCATATAGCAAGGTGTTTACAAGGAGTTCCTGCAGCGCTGCACTATAGAACCATATGCATGTTGTGTGCTATCATATTGTGTCACTACACCGAGATATTGCTTCTAGGTAAGAATATCCTTATGCCATTAGATGACCTCTGAATGTAATCAGTACAGTACAGTGTAGTAGGGCTCAAAACATTGTTGTTCTGATTTTGCTTCATTTTATATTTAGAATAGGTCTTATCTCCCGCTTGTGTACAGAACAGAAGATTTCCTTGGCTGACGACCACCTCTGTCTGCTGTAGCCAGTGTGGTGGCATCCCTTCTGTCTATGTCTTATCAGCAGCACACTTATTTATTTAATTTAGGTGTATAGCGCTGTTATATTCCACAACTCTGTATAGAGATTGTCATTATTAACATTGGTCCCTGTCCCCACTAGGGCTCATGATCTAAATTTCAGAATAACCTATCGTTATGTTTTTGGAGTGTGGGGGCAACCAAAGTGCCTGGAGGAAACCCAGGCAAACACAGGATTAACAAGCAAAGTCCCTGCAGATGTTGTCCTTGGTGGGATTTGAACCCAGGACCAAGTCTGAAGACTTGTGATCAGTTACTCTGCCTGCTCAAAGGGTGAAAAGTAGTCACTTTGCTGTTTGGTAACATGGTGTGTACCACATTGAAAATAGACCAAAGGAAGCTAAAGAGAGAGTTGTCTTAGAAGATTAGAAAGAAAATTATAGAGAAATACTTTAAAAGGTAAGGGCCATATGACCAACTCCAAGCAGCTTGATGTTCATATTACTATAGGTGCACATATTATTCAGAAGTTTAAAGGCATATGGGACTGTAGCCAACCTCCCTGGATGTGGCTGCAAGAGGAAAACTGATGACAAATTGGAGATGGATAATATGAATGGTAACCAAATAACCCAGTACAACTTCCAAAGAGATTAGAAATAAACTCCAAAGTGAAGGTACATGAGTGTCAGATCGCACTATCCAGGACTGTCTTTTCCAAAGTGGACTTAAAGGGGTTGTCTCACTACATTGATTCTTCTTACCTCAGTCCTGTTTTCTTGGTTTCATTTTGATTCAGGGCATGTTTACTGGATTCCACTAGGCTGCAGTAGAAGCCAGATCTGTAGCTATAGTGACCAGCGCTGGCAGCCTATCAGGAGACGTCAAACAGGTCTGTAGCTATAGCAACCAGTGCTGGCAGCCTATCTTGAAAGATTGAGCAGGTCTGTAGCTATAGCAACCTGAGGAGCTGATGCAGTCTATACAAGATGGGATATCTAGGAATAGGTAGGACACTGTTAATGGGCACATATTACAAAGAGACTTGTTTTTGCAAAGTCTTTAACCTAAAAAGCAATTCTTATAGTGAGACAACCCTTTTAATGAAATTGGCCTGGGAAAGAATGACGGTTCCCATATCTTAATATTTTGTTACACAACATTTTGAGGCAATAACGCAAACAAAGACCTCTGTAACTCTCAGTGACTTTTGCTCTGTCCACAGGTATTTAGTCCAATCCATGTGAGCCGCTCAGGTATGAAAATACCTTCTCCAGTCTGCAGGTTTATGCTCCTTAATGGGTTCGCCCTTTTCAGGGTGATTAACCCACCAGTTAGGCAGAATGGTTTAGTAACTATTTCCTCTGCTATTGAATACCGTGTACTAATATAGATACATGATTTTCCACACATATTACGTTTAATTTTTGCCTGTTTCTTGTGTATCTTGTACTCCATGGATATGGGCCAAATCTACCTAGGAACTTGGATTATCCTCCAATGAAATATCCATATTTCAGATTTGTTCCCCATATGGTATACTTTGAATTTAATTATTTTATAATTTGCATATTAAAGGTTACGTTTTAGTCTGTAATTTACACAGTGATTTTTTTTTATATAGAATAAGTATAATTATTCTATTAATGGTTCACAAATTTCAGTTCCTTTCCCAGATGTTGAATAGGATTTAGATCAGAGCTCATTAAAGGGGTTGTCTCACTACAAAGATTGCTTTTTATGTTAAAGATCTTGCAAAAACAAGTCACTTTGCAATATATCCACTGCACACCAGACAAGTATACTGCAAAAATATATATTTATTGTGCAACTAGAAGGTGTGTAATCATTTCAAAAACATACTCAAAAACTTTTTGTACATAGAAAGGTTGATGTTTAGATAGTAGCGTAGTTTCGGCAATAACCCTTTATCAAGCAAACATCTAGAGAACTGAGGTGAATGATGTAGAGAGTAGTGATAACAATAGTAATGATGGCAATGTGATAAACACAAGGTAGGCTGGAGTAGTAATATACAGTGGGTAGCAGGAATAATATGGCAAAATATAAGTAGGGGTTGCCAATAGAAGATATGTGCGGCATCGAGGCAAAGTAGAAGCTGGACGTGACTGTCCGGGAGCTGGAAATAGATTGGGTTTCTGTCTCGAGCTTTCCCTGAAGACAACCCCCTTTAATTTCTTTTTCAAAGCTTTTCAACAACTCTCCAAGTCGCACATGGGCTATACTACATACCTGGTTCTCACTGAGGGAATGTTCTGGCAAGCGACTAGTGAACAATGATGACAACCCTTTAACTTTCAGCTCATGAAATTAAATCAGAAGACTGCGCTGACACTTGATAAATTATCGACTCTCATAGCTCCTGTGCATTCGACGACCAATGGCATCCTGGATGTGCTTGATGGGATGAGTCAGGAGAACATGGTAGCTTGTTGAGGTCACATAGACTGTTCTCAGTAGTATGAGCAACATGTGGCCTGGTGTTTTCCTGTTAAAAAACAGCTCTTTGGACACTTTGGAAAAAATGGAGACACCACTGGTCCACAACCAAATCGATGTAATGTCAAGTTGTTAGTAGATCTGAGATGAAGACTATAGGGGTCCGGCTGCTTTATGCCACCTTTCACCATAATCCTGGTTGTAGGACCAGTGTGACAGACCTCTTCATGGTGTTGTCCACGTGGTCTCCAGTCCAATCTTTGGTTATCATTGCCATCTGATGGATTGTGTACATTCTGTCTACAGTCCTAGTCTTGATATATGACATGTTATTTGATTTGCAGTAAAGAATGGACCACTACACACCATTTCTCCAACCAGCTGACCCATGTTCTCCTCCTTACACCTCCTGCTGTTGTTCCAGTTTGTTGTTGTTCTCCAACCACTGAGCACACAACATTGAACATTGCTGACATCTCGGACTGTAACTATCTGCTGGGGGTGATAAACCAAGGTCTCTCAGTTCAAGGATTTTTACCCTTTCAGTTTGTGACCAGAAGAGATATTAACTACCCTAAGGCATCACACAGTCATCAAATGTGACTTTTTGAGGTTTTATGTGGCTAACTGTCAACCTGGCATTTGTGCTATTCTACATGCAACAGATTGGAGCTAGGTGAATGAAAATTTTATCATTTGCAGACATTAATAAAACCTGCTTTTAAAACCTTAAAGGGGTTTTCTAACCATGCTGTTTCACAGAGCCACAGGTAGCTTCAGTCTCACGCTTCCTGGTCCAGCTGGCTCTATAGCAGAGCAGTGATTGGCATATCAGCTCTGCTATTCCTAACTATTTCTGTTACAGTGATATGAGTGCCGGAGGTTTATAATCTATAGTGCACAAAGCTACAAAGCTCTAAAGTTTAAAACTTGCCATTAATTTAGGTAAATAATCTCCTGTGCCAGAGATAAGTCTCAGCAGGGAGTAACTCACCATGGTTCAACAGCAACTTGGAGCAATCAGATAAGAGACAGAAGAGAGAGAGGTGATTGGTAACCTCAAAAAACTTCTGTACACTAGCAGTAGATAAAATCTCCTTAACTCCTGAACAAAGCAAAATCAATACAGCAATGTATTTAGTAATAGTTTTTATTTACCTTTCCCTGTTAAAAGCCAATCATTGTGGTGAGAAAACCCCTTTAAGGTTTATCCTTCTTGGTATTGCAGAGTGTATAATGCATTTTGGTGTAACATATGCATGTATTTCTCACTGAAATCCACTTGAGGCTCCTCCATGTAAACAAGGCCTAAGACTCCCACATTGTCCAGGATTACAGAAGGCTCACATCTTGGCCATTAAACGAGAGAAGCTTTTTTGTTTTGTGCCTATCATTGTGATCCTCAGGGATGACTGTTTAATATTGACAGGTTGCCGAGTAAAAGTGCAGAATGAAGGATTTCTTGCTTGCTCCTCAACAAGTAATTCATTTAAAAAAAAGTTTGTATTGTTTTAATAAGAATATGTTGTAGCCTTTTTGGCTCTGCGGCTCTCCAGCCGTACATTTAGGACCTTATGTATGAAAACTGTCTAGGTGTAAAACTGTCTTTGTCGCCCATAGCAACAAATCAAAGCCCACAGCAACCAATCAGAGTTCATAGCAACCAATCAGAGCTCATAGTAACCAGAGCCATAGCAACCAATCAGATCCCATAAAACCAGGGCTCATAGCAACCAATCAGAGCTCATAGCAACCAGAGCTCATAGTAACCAGAATTCATAACAACCAATCAGAGCTCATAGCAACCAACCAGAGCCCATAGCAACCAGAGCCCATAGCAACCAAAATCACCCAACCTATAGCCCCAACCAGAAACCATCCCTATAGCAAAACCCGACCCTCAAAGATTCATAACAATCAATCAGAGCTCATAGCAACCAATCAGAGCCCATAGCAACCAGAGCTCATAACAACCAATTAGAGCCCATAGCAACAAATCAGAGCCCACAGCAACTAATCAAAGTTCCCCTTTTATTTCCTATAGTGCTTGGAAAAAATGAAAGGGGAGCTCTGGTTAGTTGCAATGAGCTCTGATTGGTTGTTATGGGCTCTGATTGGTTGCTATAAACTCTGATTGGTTTCTATGGGCTCTGATTGGTTGCTATAGGCTCTGATTGGTTGTTATGGGTTCTGATTGGCTGCTATGGGCTCTGGTTGGTTTTTATGAGCTCTGGGTGGTTGCTTGCTATGAGCTCTGATTGGTTGCTATGAGATCTGGTTGGTTGCTATGAGATCTGATTGGTTGCTATGGACTCTGGTTGTTATGAGCTCTGGTTTCTATGGCGTCTGATTGGTTGTTATGAGCTCTGGTTGCTATGGCCTCTGATTGGTTATGAGCTCTGGTTGCTATGGCCTCTGATTGGTTGTTATGAGCTGTGGTTGCTATGGGCTCTAGACAGTTTTCATAGATGAGACCCTTAGTCTCATTGCAGCGCAGCCCTATGCTTATTCACCGATGACATTTATTCCTTGAATTATACTGAGGTTACAGGAAAATATTTTCCTTATTGTAGTGAGAGTGCACCAGATAGTGTGGCACCCACTGAGCATTTTACGATGATACAGGGAGATATAAATCCGGAGTATTTTACTGTGTTCCATTATTTTCACTGCAGATACAATTGCATAACGCATTGGAACCAACAACTTGTCTTCATTAAATAGAATCATGTTTGGTTTCCTAGAATATACCAGGATCATTACCCAGTGAACTCTGACAGATTACATTAAGAAACATCATAAACAGGAGGAATCACAATGTGCTTGTGAGTGATAAGCTCTGCTAAATTTTCCAAATTTTTGCACCTATTTAACTCTTTCACTCTTTAAAATGTAACTATGCTGGTGGAGGAGGAATCTGAAAAGATTAAACATTTAAACAAGAATCAGAAGATTAAACAAGAATCAGCTCCACTGGTGGACCCCAAGAATCATCTCCAGTGGTGGGTCCCAAGAATCAACTCCCCTGGTAGGTCCCAAGAATCAACTCCACAACTCCATTGGTTTTCCCCAAGAATTAACTCCACTGGTAGACCCCAGTCAGACATGATTGTGCTCCACTCCAATATATTTGTCATGGGGGCTGGTGCGGGTGCCGTCGCACCCCGCGACCATCCCCCTGCTGCCTGGGCTCCGGCTCCTGTTTACTTACCCATCCACGCTCCTGTTCTCCCTGCTCCTGCCTGTGCTAGCCGCCGCGCGTGTACCCGCTGCTTAGGGCACGTGCGTGACGGCTGGTCTGGATTTAAAGGGCTAGCGCGCCGGTAATTTGTCTATTGCCGTCCGCTGGTCCTATATATGGTACACGCTCCCTGCACTCTCTGCCAGATTGTTGGTGTGCCTTCAGTGTCTTTAAGATTTTTGGGGGGTTTCCCGTATGATCACCCTTGTACCATTCCTTCCGCTACTTTTCCCTGACCTTGCCTTTTTGCCGCCTGCCCTGACCGCCTGCCTGTCTCTGACCCCCAAACCCCGGGCCCCCTTCCTGACCCCTCCCCGGTTCCCGCCCTTCGCCGGGTTTAAGTTTTCGGGTACCACGCATTTCCCCCCGGCCCCACGAAAGGGAAATTCACGTCAGGGTAGCGACCTGGTAGCCTCATGTCCCCAGCAAGCCATCCCGCTTTGCGGGGGCCCCCGGGGAAAATACCGGGGCTACTTAGACTCCGCCCCCCTGGCATGGCTTAACTACATCGCTTGGGTGGTCCAGCGAATCCACGAACCATTACAGTAAAATCGGGCCAAAGGATTCCGCCGGATACCTTTGCCCGAGCCCCGGGGATGCCCACGAAGGGCCGTTCCCCACAAGCCAGGCGTTTTGACCAGGTTGGGCGGCCTTTAAAGAAAAAACCCTTTGGGCCCTCTACCCCACCTTGGTTCTGCCCCCAAACCCGGGCCCCTTTTGCTCCTCCCAGCCATTGCCCCCCCCCTCCCTTCCCTCCATGACCAAACCCTCCTCCCCCCCCCGGCCGCCCCCCTCCCCTTTGTTTTAGGACCATAGTAAAAATCCTGGGCTTTTTTCCCGTCAATGCTCCATCCACGGGGGGGAAGTTTTGGGGGCAAATTCCCTCCCGGGAGGGGGCTAAGGGGGCCCTTTATAATAGCCTTTTAAATTGGGGGGAAAGCCGGGCCGGGGCCACCCCGCTATGGGACCGAGGGATCCTTTGGAACCAAATTTTAAAAACCTTCCCCAAAGGGGTTTCCCCCACCGCTTCTAGGAACCTGCCCCCACCCCTCCGTTCCGCAGCTCCCGGCCAGGGCATTCAAATTGTGGGGGCGTACTCCATCGGGCCGCACAAATCCCTTTAGGGGAAGGGTTTTTAAGGGTTTGGGGCCCTTCGGAAGGCCTTTTTGGGGTATTAAAAGACACCCAAAGGGCGGGACCTCCTTGCTCTGGAGAACAAAAATTTCGGTTTTTGGCCAACCCAAAAAATTTGAAAACCCTGTTTTGCCCAAAACCAAACCCCCTCCAGGAGGTTCCCCGACCACACCGCAACCCGCTGGCCCCCGTTTTCCAAAAACCCCCCTTTTTCCCCCCTTCCAAGGTTCCCCGGGAAAAAGGGAAGGGTTCAAGAGACACCTGACCCAGGGGGAAGCCTCGCAGTTTTCCAGAGGCAGCTGTGTTTCTCGTGGGGGTTTTCTGGCCATTTTTTTTTGGGGGACTGCCCCGGTTGCCCCGGGGAAACCCCCTTCCCACCTAGGGCTTGCGGAGGGGCCCTCCCAAGGTGCAGTGGGGCCCTTTTCCCCTCTGACCTTTCCCCGTACTTTGTGGATTTTTTGCCGGACAAACCTTTTCAAGGCCACCCCTTCCTTGATTCTTTCCGCGGGAAATTTTTTGTCAGCCACGGCTGGTGCCAAAATTTTTCCTCCCATGACCCCCCCCTGCAGAAACCCATGTCGTTTCCTCTTTTCAGTGGCGAATCCCTAAAGGACGCTATTGGGTTTTTCTGCCCCTGCCCCCCCCCCCCTTGCAGATAGGCCCCCTACACAAAGGAAACTCTGAATTTTAGGGGAAACCCTTCCTCCCGGTTCCTGCCCCCCCAGCCTTAACCGGGGGAATTTTTGGGGCCCAACTCCCTTTTCCAAAAGGGGGGGCCCCCCCGGAAACCTCCCTTCCCCCCAATTTCCCCCGGGGCCCGGTCCGAACCCTTCCCCCCCCCTATTGCCCTGCAAGCCCGGTAGTACTCCTCCCCGGGGCAAAATTCAAAACCCTTCTTTCTGTCCCGGAGCCCAAAGGGCGATGTCTGAAAAATGTCCAGGAAATCCCAAAAAGGTTTTAAAAACCGCAAGTCTTCCTCGCCGGGGGGCCCCTTTTTTTTTTCCTTTGTCGAAAAGAAAAAAGGACCTCCCCGGCCCCTTGAAACGTTTATGGGGGGACTCAATAAAACACTATAAAAAATCAATACCCCCTGCCCCCGATCTCGGGGGCCGTTTGATCCCTGCGGGGCGCAATTTGGATTTTACGCAGACCCATACAACTTATTCGATCCGTAAAGGGGCGACAAAGGGAAAAACGGCCTTTAAACCCGAGATGGCCACTTTGAATATCTCGCATGCCATTTGGCCTCTGCAACGCTCCAGGGGGGTTTTCCCAAGAACTTCTTCAACGAAAACCCCCTTTCTCTCCCTTCTGTGTTATTGTCTCCCGGGTTTTGAAAATTTTAAATTTTTCCCTTTTCCTGATCTAAGCCCTCACCGCCCCCAACTCCCCCAAAGGTGCTCAGACTCCCCGAAACCCCCATTTTATATCCCCAAACTGGAGAAATCCCTTGTTTAAAAGCACCTCGTTCCCTTTTTCCTAGGGTAAACGTTGGGACAAGTCCCCAAAAAAAGGGGAATCCCTCAAAGTTTTCACGATCTTACATTGGCCTCGCCCCATTTGGGGCCTTCGGTTCCCCCAAACCCGTTTTTTTGGGGTTTTGGGGCAAACTTTTTAAGACATTTCTTCCCGCTTTCTCCACGCCCCGTGGCCCGCTGGTGGCCCTTACAAGAAAAATCCCAACCCAAAAAACCCCGGGCCTCCAAAAGCCCAAGAACCCTTTTAAACGCCTAAAATCAAAATTCCTTCAGCCCTGTCTGTCCGCCCAAAACCCCAGCGTCCGTTTGCCCCTAGAAGGGGCCCTTCTTCAGTAGGTGCGGGGCGCTGTCCCCCCTTTTCCAAGTCCTCCTCTGGGAGATTTTTATTTTCGGCTTTTTTTTCCAAAACCCTTTCCCACCCCAGCCGAAAAAAATTACACGATCGGGGGACGCAAACTATTGGCCATTAAAAATTTGGGCCCCAGAAGAATTTCCGGGACTTGCTGGAGGGAGCTCCCAACCCCAAACGATATCTTTTACCGATCAAAAAAATCTTCTTAAACTTCATTTTGCTCAACGACTGAAACCTCGACAAGTCAGGGGGGTCGCTTTTTTTTTCCGCCCGCTTTGATTTTTGCCTTCCCCTTTTTGGGCCCGCGGGAAAAACGTTTAAAGCGGGCGCCCTCTCTAGAACCTCCGGAAAACTGGGGCCCGGGAAACCCCCTCGCGCACAAAAATTCCCCCCAAAGATTTCCCCACGGGGCCCCCGTGGGCCTTTTACTTTTACCTCCTGGGAAGCCAAAAATACCCCCTTCTTTGTGGCCTCAAACCTGAAGTGGGGGAAATTTCCCCACGAACAGCTGTTAATTTTCCGGGGGCCACAAGTCCCTGCAATTAATATTTTCGTTTTAAAAAATTTGGGGGGCCCCCCCCCCCCCCGCTCAAGATTTTAAAAACAAAGTCCTGGCTTGTACCTCCTTGTGCCCTAATAAAGTCCCCTCGTCCCCAGACCCGCGGGTCGCTTTTACCTCTCCCAGGCCCGAAAGACCCTTGGGCCCCCTGTAGCCAGGGCTTTGTCACTGACCTCCCGGCCTCCTTTGGAAACACGGTCCCTTTTTGGGTTTTTTGACTTAAAGATGGCTAAATTTGTTTTCCCCGCCCCCCTTACCCCCCTTTCCCCCCAGCTGGGCCCCCACTTCTTTTACCACATTTTTCGGCTAAAAAAGGTCCCCATTAAATATCGCTCGGGGTAGGGAGGGCCAATTTTTTGGGCGAGATTCTGGCCCGGGCCCCGGGGTGGTCAGTTTTCGGTTTAGCTAAACTTTTTCTCTGCATAACCCAAACTTTGGGGAAGGGAGAGAGGGGTTTAACCCAAGTTTTAAAGGTTTCCTACCTACAAAATTTTGTTTCCGGCCCGTCAAGGGTAACTGGTCTGACCCCCCTCCCCTGGGGGAAAATTTTCGTATAATTTTTCCCCAATCCCGGGGGTCCGTTTTTCCTCTCCCTTTTTTTTGTGTTTGGGGTACATCCCCCCCCGCCCCCCCTCTGGTACCTCGTGCACGTTCCCTTCCGTGGATCCCAAGTACTTTACATCAAGGACCTGGCAAGTCCCCGACAGCCCCCTTTTTAAAGGGTTTCCTTTCCCCCTCTTTGGGGAAATTCCAGGGCCCACAGTAAACCCTTTGACCCCCCGCCCCCCATTTAACCGGGTGTTAAATTTGGTTTTTCCGTTTAAAAATATTTGTTTTAAGGTGCCCCTTTTTAAAGTTAGGCCCCAATTTTTTGGCCCTTTGGGGGTACTTTGGAACTGAACCCGTATCCTAAAAAGCCCGCTTCCCTCCTAACCCCGCTATCCCCAACGCCCCTTTCCCCCTTTCCCCCCCTCAAAAACCCGTGGTGCTGAACCCCTTTTTCCCCTGGGTCTGTCTCGCCTTTTCCGTGGCCAACTCTGAAACATCTTTTAGGGCAAGAGGGGTTTCTGGCGGGGGGGAGGGGGAACAGGTTTTTTTCCTTTTTGACTGGAAGGGGGTTTTGGGGGGCCCAAAAGGGGCGTTTTGGGGAAAACCCGAAGGGCCAAACTGGGCTCTGACCCCCTCTCCAAAATTTCCAAAAAAGAGGGGGAAAACCTAAATTTGGGGGGGGGGACTTTATTCGCCCCTGGGCCGCCCCCCCGCCCAAAGGGGCCGCACGGGGCCCGTTCCCCCCGCCCGAAAAAACCCCCTGCTCCCCGGGCTCCGGCGCCCCGGTTTTTCTTCCCTTTCCCCGCTCCTGTGCTCCCTTGCTCCTGCCTGTGCCGCCACCGCACAAAGTACCCCTGCTTAGGGCGCACGGGTGGTCTGGAAATTTTAAAAAGCCCCCCCCCCCGGTTTAAATTTTCCCGTTTTCCGGCCGCTGGTCCTATAAATGGTACACGCCCCCTGCACTCACTGCCAATTGGGTGTGCCTTCATTTCTTTTTGAGAGTGTTGGGGCCGTATTTTATCACCCCCTGTACCAGCCCCTTTTTGCTAAAGTTTCCCCGACCTTTTCCTGTTTTTCCGCCTGCCCTGACCGTCTTTTCCCGTCTCGGGCCACGGGAACCCTCTGGGCCCCCCGTCCGACCTTTTTGACTGTCCCCCGACTACGTCCCCGGATTACGATTCGGAAACCCCGCCCTTACTCCGGCCGCCATCGCAAGCAAGTTTACGCAAAAGGGGAGGGGACCTTGGGACCTCACGCCGCAGCAATTCCCCTTTCCCCCCTTTTCGGGGGGCTTCCCGGTGAATACCGGGGGCTACTTTGGCTCCCTCCCCGGCCCTGGCTTAACTTTAATTTGCTTTTTGGGGGGCCAGCAATCCACCAATCCCTTACAACATTGAGAAACATTATAAACAGAAGAGATCAGGTTGTGTTTGTGTGTTGTAAGCTCCTCACTTTGAAGTTTCCTTCTACATTTTTACACCTACTTGACCCTTTCACTTTGTAAAATTGAACTATATCGGTGGAGGGGGTTGTGAAATGTCTGAACATTTTTTAATATGGCCCCAAATTGTTGTAATTGTGGCATTCCCGGGGGCCAAAAAGGGAAAAATCCCCTTCGACATCAAATATATAAATGGAAAAGAATTTTTTCATGAAAAAACCCTTTCAATAAAGGCAACCCCTTTTGTCTGGCTCACGAAGGGTAAGCCTGTTTTAAAAAATGAAGGTGCAGTCCCGCCCCCTGTACATCTAAGGGGTCCAAAATTTAAAAGTAAAAAAAAAAAAGAACTTGGGTTCTGAGGCCCCCCTTAAAAAATAAGGGATGGGGGAAGCTATTGGGTCCACTGAGGGACCAGGGCCCAAGGAAAAGTGGGACAAAAACTATCCTCTTTTTGTTATGCCCCCCTATTGCACAAAGGACCCATAGGTAAATAAAAGGGGGAGGGGGATTGTCTACATAAAAAGTATTTTTCCCACTATCCCCTTAAAAATTGTACAATATATAAGGGATTGATCTCTTGTAATAATTTGCACATTTTAAAAAACAGGGTTTAAAAAAAATTTAAAAAAAAATTTAAACAGGCATGGAAGGGTTCAACATGCCCCCTGGTTGTCCCTGACAACCAAAATGAAACCCCAAAAATACATTATGGGGTTTGGGGGCAAAAAAAAGGGGCCCCCCAACGGGCCAAGAAATGCAGGGGAGGTCCTGGGCATCCACAGCACTCAGTGTGTGAGCTCGCTCCATACCCACTTAGCACCTCTATGATGAGTGCAAACAAGGAGTCCTGGAAGTGATGTGGCTTCACAGAGCCCGTGTCCCATCATCATCCAGTCTGTCTGGGACTGCATGAAGAGATGAAAGGATCAGAGCAGCTACATCCACAGGAGATCTGAGGTTACTTCTCCAAGATGTTAGGAACAACCTCCCAGCTGAGTTCCTTCAAAAACTGTGTAGAAGGGCCTAGAAGAAGAGGCAAAGGGCGGTCACACTGAATACTGGTTCAATTTAGATTTCTTTTTTGTTCATTAAACTTGCATTTTTACAACAATTGCCTAAAATCTTTTGGGGTATCCTCCCAACCCCCGGGATTTTCCCGGGGCCTTGTAGACAAGGTTAAGGGGCAAAAACTTCTGACTTACCTTGCGTACCCCTATGGGGAGAAAAATGTCACAAATACACCCCAAGTAGGCCGTCACTCTCGGTGGCACGTTCCGACAGTTACCTAATAAAAAGAAAAAGTTCATGACATTGCAGACATTATATAAGTTGTACCTTTTTAGCCTAGAAAGTAGTAGAATAGTGAAAAATCAGGCGATCCCTTTTTAGGGGCTAACTGAGTATATTTGATATGACTTTCGAGGGGGACAGCTCTTTTCTTCAGATGAGTTAAACCCAACAAACGAAAATACACAATTTTTTAAACACAAACAGGGATCTTAAAAGGATTTAAAAATTCTTAAAAATAACAAAAGCAAAATATAGGTAAGCATTAAATTTACAACCGTCAAGAAATTAAAAAAGTCTGGAAACTTTGAGGCGTGACGGGGGTGATCATAATTATTTCTCTTTTTCTTATCAATCGGGAATTTTTTTGCACTCAAACAGTTTTACACATAGCTTTACATGAAAGCTGGGCATGAAAAAATTTTTAAACCCCTTTTGCGAGTTTTAAATTTTTGGCATTAATTTAAATTTCCCCTTCCTTCCTCTCCCTCAGAGCTTTAAAATTCCCTTAAGACCGTAACCTGCAAAACTCCCTGAAAAAATTTTCTCCAGAAAATGTGCGGCCACTGGGAGATCAGTTCTGTTGTTTTTTAATGGTAATCTGTGTGAATCATACGCTGGCTAGTCTCTGCCCGTTTTCCCCCCCCACATAGACCCGTTTTTGGACATTGCTACACATATCAGATAAACCACATTCTAACCTGCAGAAAAAAATTTCCCCCAATTCTGTCACCTGCTGGGAAATGTGGGACAGGTACACTGCAGCAGGGGGATTGTCTGCAGGTCTTGCACCTGTTCTGCAGGCAGGGTGAGGTGCCTTTTTCTTTTGGGGGCCTTCAAAAAGCCCCCGGACAATAATGGGCCGCGGTTTGGGGGTTGCCGAAAGGAGAGGAAAGGGGGGGGACTGGAATATGTCTTTGAGTCTTTTTGTCCCTATTAGCACAGGTTAAATTTTCCTTGCAATCTTTCTAGGATCTCCAGCTGTGGGTTGTGGGTAACAACTAGGGCACTCGTTCTTCCTTCTGGTCCTTTGTATGTGAGCGACTTTTTGTTGAAAGGGGCCGCTTGCTGATTTGGTTGTCAGTAAAATTTTGGTCTGAAATCTGAAATCCTGAGAAACAAAAGTACAAAACCCTAACCCGCAGGAAACAAAGGCTATTGCTTCACTGAAAAAAAACAATTAATTAAAAAACCTTTTCTACAAAGGGGGCAATAGTCATATGAACACCCGACTATATCCGAAGCGAACAGACAACTTCAAATCCCATCCACTATGCAAACTTAAATGATCCCAAAAGCCAATAGAAACAACAAAAGAATTATAAAAATTTTTCCAATTCAGTCCTAAGCAGGGGGGAATTGCTATCCCAGAGGATCCCCAAGCCGGGGGTGCTTTTATATGCTCCCCAAAAATTTCCCTAAAGGGGGCAAAACCCGGGAGGCCTATCATTTCGGGCTTTTGGGGGGGAATGACAGGGGAATATCTCAGGGGGGGGTGGAAAATCTCCTAAAAAACCCCCGGGGCAAAAGATACTCCAAAAAGCTGCTTCCCAAAACACAACCAGACCTTCCCTTTAAAAAAATCAATGCCCTTGGGGGCCCCCTTCCTGGGGCACCATTTTGGCCACCCCATGGGGTGTAAATCCCCTTTTATACAAACATTCCCCCAAGATGGGGGTTGCAGCAAAGTCAGATGCACCTAAAAGAAAAGGGGGGTTGCTAGGGGCCTAAAACATTCCGGGGCTTTTGGGGGCCCTTTGGGTTTTTCTGGGTAGGGCTGGGGGGCACAAAAGACATTTTTTCACAGCCTCATTGTGAACTGCGGAAAGTTTTTTTAGCAGAGAAAAACCTTTTGTTTTTCCCGTCACTTTAATTTTTTTGGGACATCCCACAAAAGATCCCGTTTCCCTCTCCTCAGCGTCACTGTACAAATAAAAAAAACACCAATGACAAATTTACTTTTTCAGAAACCCCTTTTGTCCCCATCATGACCCAAAACCCCCCCAAACCCGTCCACCAAAAAAATACACCGATACCCTGGAGCAAATCTACCAGACAAAATGATTGTTACAAAAAACCCCCTACAAAAGGGGAGGACCCCAAAAAAAAACCAAAAACTATTACTACTTAAGGCTCAAATTTAAACCGCCCGACCCCGATCCCACGCGGGCCCCCACATGTGACCATCAGCTTACACAGGGTTTTTGATTACATATCCCACCGCCAAAAACAGGACCAAATATGGGTAGATAATAGTTGTAAAGTTTGACTCCCGCAGACATATAAGTGATTACACTGCTGTTACATTTAGTGACTCACCGAAAAACGTCTTTTCCCCATCAGCCCTCGTTCACTTTCCCTTTTCTTCTCCATCCGGGGTTTTCCCCCTTCATGCGATTTTTCCCTTTTCCCCCCGGCCAAAACTTTTTACCCTTAGGATTTGGAAAACCCAAAAATCTTAAAAATCCTCACATTTCCAGCAAAATCCTTAATTTTTAGGGATAACAGTCCCCTTCCCGGTTTGGTATATAGTGGGGACGAAGCAGTATAAAGGGGCCACAGCAGGTAATTTGGGGTCACAGGCAGGGATAAAAAGGGGCATATTGGGGCCCCGGCAGGAAAAAAGGGGCCCCAGGCAGGGGTATGGGGGCCACAGGCAGGGATATTGGGGCCAAGGGGTAGGTATAATTATGGGCCAAAAGGCAGGTATATAGGGGGCCCCAGGGGGAGGTATTTAATTGGCCCCAGCAGGGAAATGGGGGGACTAGGGCAGGGGATATGGGGGCCAAACATTTTGAAAAAAAAAAAAAAAAAAGGTTTTTAAATTGGGGCCAAAAAAAAAAAAAGGGGAAGGGATATAAAAGGGGGGACAGGCAGTATAAGGGGCCAAAAGCCGTATATAAATGGCCACAGGGAGGTAAAATGGGGGACTGAGGCAGTATAAAAGGGGCCACAGGCAGTATATGGGGGGACCCGAGGCATATATGGGGCCACAGGCATAATAAGGGGGGGCACTTGAAGGGCAAATTAAAAAGATGGGGGGGGAACCCGAGGCAGTATATGGGGGGGGACTGAGGCAGTATATGGGGAAATGGGGGCATAAAAATGGGGTACAGGCAATATATAAAGGGGGATTGGGGGCAGAAAATAGGGGGGACTGAGGCAGTATATAAGGGGGACCCCAGGGAGGGATTGGGGGCACCCGGCACATATGGGGGCCACGGGAGGGATATGGGGGGCCAACCCGGGAGTATAAGGGGGCCAAAAGGCAGGGGAAAGGGGGGGGCCCAAAAGGGGGGAGGGAGATGGGGGCCCCCCAAGGGAGGGAGAAAGGGGGCCACAGGCAGACATTATAGGGGGACAGGCAGCATATGGGGGCCCAGGCAGGAAAGGGGGGGCCAAAAGGGAGGCATTATAGGGGAACCCGACAGGCCCTATTTGGGGGCCACAGGCAGGGGTAAAGGGGGCCCAGGCAGGGGTAAAAAGGGGCCCTAGGGGATTTTATGGGGGCCACAAAAGGGGGGGGGGGGGGGGGGGGCCACAGATAGGGATTTTGGGGGCCACAGGGAGGCTTTTTAAAGAAGGGGGGGGGGGCAGGGGAGGGATATGGGGGCCCCAGCAGGGATAATTTGGGTCCACAGGCAGGATATGAGGGGCCCTAGCAGGTTAATGGGGGCTAAAGGCAGGGGTATTGGGGGGCCCCAGGAAACATTATAAGGGGCCCCAAAGGGGGAAATTCTTTGGGGGGGGGGGGGGGGGGGGGGGGGGGGAAAGGGGGGCAGGGATATGGGGGGCCCTACAGTATATGGGGGCCACAGGCAAATATAAATGGGGGGGGTAAAGGCAGTAAAATGGGGGCTAAGGGGAGGGATATGGGGGCCAAAAGGGGAGGCATTATAGGGGCACAGGCAGAAAATTTGGGGGGGCCCCAGACAGGGGGTTGGGGGCCCTCCCCCCCCCGCAGTTAAAAGGGGGGCCAAAAGGGAGAGATAAATGGGGGGCCCCCGGGGAGGGATATGGGGGCCATAGGGCAAATAAAATTGGGGCCACAGGAAGGGGATATGGGGGCCACAGGGAAGGGATTTTTGGGGGCTATTTGGCATTAATGGGGGGCCCCAGGCAGGGATATTTGGGGGCCACAGGGGTAAAAATGAGGGGCACAGGAGGGAATTAAGGGGGACAGGGAGGGATATGAGGGCCCCAAACAGGGGGTATGGGGGCCATAGACAGGTAAAAAAAGGGGGAAGGCAGGGGTATGGGGGGCCCCGGGGAGGGGATTTATCGGGGGACAGGCAGCATATGGGGCCAAAAAAAGGGATTTTTTTGGGGGGGATAGGGGCAAAATATGGGGCCACAGGGGAGGGGTATGGGGGCCACAGGCAGGCATTATATGGGGAAAAGGCAGGGAAATGGGGGCCACAGCAGGGATTGGGGGGCCCCAGGAAGGGGATTATAGGGGCCAGGGAGGGGTATGGGGCCACAGGCAGGCATTTTAGGGGACAAAGGGATATAAAAAGGGGCACCCCGAGGCAGGTTTAAAAAAGCTATAAAAATTTAAAAACGGGGGAAAAACTCCCTTAACTCCCCCGGGGAGCGCGGGTTCTCCCCCCTTTAGCCCGCCTCCCCCGGGAAGGGTCCCCGAGGGCACAAACCTATGACGCGGGGTGTTTCGCCCAGGGGGAGGCAGCATCGCGATGACTGGATGTCATCGCGACCCTTCCGGGGTGAGGCGCCCCGGGGCCGCGGGCGGGTCCCCCACGCTGTGGGAACCGGGGGGCCTTTGCGGGGTCCCTAAACCCGCCCGGGGCCGACACGGGCTGCGGGAAAGGGGGGGGGGCTCGCTCTCCCGCCCGGGAAACCCTCAGCTTTTTTGGGGCTTTTCCCGCGGACGCACATTTCAGCTGAAGAGGGGCCCTTTTGGTTCTCCCAAACCCAGCGCAGAGGCCTGTAGCCCGGGACCGGGCACAGGGGGGTTTTTTTCGGGGGCCCCGGAGGCCCCGAAAAAAACAGCCTACGACGCCCCTAGCCTAGAGAAACAAGACCTCCCCCAAAGAACCAGTCACACAGCTCATCCCAGTTCATACTCACCACAACTATTTTTTCTTTTTGGAGAAGACCTTATCTACAGCAAATGGGGAAATTCCATGGGGTCCAGATGTGCGGGCCCCCAAATGGGAAATCTCTTTTTGGGCGGGACTGGAAGGGGCATATTTATCAACATGCAACACCAAACCCATGATGTACCTCCGTTATATTGATGACATAAATTGTCATCTGGACTGCGGGTGAGGAGGCCCTAATTCAATTCCATAATGACTTCAATAACTTTCACCCCCCCAAATTATCCTTAAACTTCCCAAATTTAGAGAGCAAAATCCACTTTCTGGATACTAAAATACACATCAAAAAACACCGGCTACTCACATCAGTATACCACAAACCGACAGACAGAACGGCCTACCTCAGGAATGACAGCTTCCACCCCAAGCACACAAAACAGTCTATTAATATCAGCCAGGCTATACATGCAATCGTATTTGCTCCGACAAAGCAGACCTGGACAAACACCTTCTGGATCTGAGGCCCAAAAAATTTTCCCTCAAATTTGGATACAGACCAAAATTTGACTGACAACCAAATCAGCAAAGCGGCCGCTATCAACAGAGACAAATCCCGCTCACATACAATGAGACCCAGAAGGAAGAACGAGTGCCCCTAGTTGTAACCTACAACCCACAGCTGGAGATCCTACGAAAGATTGCCAAGGAACTTCAACCATAGGGACAATAGACTCAAAGACATATTCCCAGTCCCCCCTCTCCTCTCCTTTCGGGAAAACCCCCAAACCTGCGGCGCATTATTGTCCGGAGCGCTCTGAAGGCCCCAACAGAAAATGGCACCTCACCCTTCCTGCAGAACAGGTGCAAGAACCTGCAGGCACATCCACACTGCTGCAGTGTACCTGTCCCACAGTCACAGCAAGGTGCACGGAATTAGGGGGACATTTTCCTGCAGGTCTAGCAAAGTGGTTTATCTGATCATGTGTATGCAATGTCTGACCCCAGGCCTCTAGTGGGGGAAACAGGCAGAGACTCAGCCATGTATGAACTCACATAGATTCACCATTAACCAACAACAAACTGATCTGCCAGTGGCCGCACAATTTCTCTGGAGAAAATCATTCCATGGAAGATTTGCAGGTAACGGTCTTAATGGGAGATTTTAAGACTCTGAGGGAGAGGAAGGAATGGGAATATAAATTAATGCAAAAATTTAAAACTCTGCAAAATGGGTTAAATTTTCATGCCAGCTTCATGTCAAGCTATGGGTGAACTGTGAGTGCAACAAATCTCCCCTGATTGCATATAGAGTTAAGAGAAATAATTACTGACCCACTCCCGTCACCCTCACAAGTTTCCAGACTGTTTAATTCTTGACAGGTTGTAAATAACTGCTCTACCTATATTTGCATTTTGTTATTTTTAAGAATTCTAAGATCCTTTGAAGATCCATGTCTTGTGTGTATAAAAAGTCCCGTGTATTTTCAGTTTGTTGTATAACACCATGTCTGAAGAAGAGAGCTAGTCCTCTCGAAAGCTCACTATCAAATATACTCAGTTAGCCTCTAAAAGGTATCGCCTGATTTCTTCACTATTCTATTGTATGACATGAATGAATTTACAAATGAGAATATCAGTGATGTGTTTATTTTAAGGGTACGGTATGCGGCGCAATGTGCCGGGTTTTTTAGAACTGGGGTAGGGGACAGCAGCATTGACATCTATAATCCCCGGAGCGTAAACGCTCTTTCACCCGGCGTTCTATACGTCTATGTGAGCTATGGATTACCGTAATTACGGGGTGCATTTCGGGCATATTGCAGTGCTATTACGTGCCGAAATACCCCCACAATTGCACCATGTGAACATCCGGCGTGAATAAGGGGCGGGACGGAGGCGGGGCCGGAGCGCGGCGGGGGCGCCGCTCCTCGGCCCCATAGACAATGCATTGTTTACGGCGCGTATTGCGCCTGATAATGTGCATGTCACTTTCTCCCCCCCGCGGCGGATTGCCGAGCGGGGAGGAGCGACGGAATTTCCCCTGTTCTCTATGAGAGCAGTGGATTACCGTAATTACTCCGACGGATTGGCGCCGTACTGCAGCGCAAATCCGGCGCGGAGTACGGCGCCAATCCGCGGACAAATAAGCCATGTGAACGAGGCCTTAGAGGGATTCATAAAAAATAGTTACATCATTGGGCTCAGGGGAGCAGGGGAAACCTAGGGGCCCTTATGCATAGCAGGAATTGGACTGCTTTTCGGGGAGAAAGACAAAGAACGAGAGGCAGCAAGCAAGAGGCGGAATGCAGGAGTCATGTGCAGTCATGTACAGTAGCTGTAGGGTAGGCCCCAAGAGTCAACTCCACCCCCAAGAATCGACTCTACTGGGGGACCAAAAGAATCAGTTCCACTGGTGGGCCCCAGGAACTACAGTCCAACACTGATTTGGCTTATCCCATTGAGGGGGACAACAGAAACAGACATAGGTTATATTAACTGTTTCAACACAACAGTCCACAAGTGGCAATTTTTGGCACAGCATGTTGGGCTTTAGATATTTTTCGTGACCTCTCCAACAATAGACTGTGGCTTATTGGAAAGTGGGTGTGGCTTTGTGGGAAAAAGGTGTGGCCATGATACATGTACGTCAAATGATGTAGTGTTTTTGTTTTTTTGGGGGGAGGGTTAAATTGCCTTATCCTGATGGAATTAGAACAGAATATTCGAGGTCTCTTTCAAGTGAATCTCTCTGTACTTACAAAATTACTCATCCTTTATCTTGATAATGTCATATCTTATACTCCATTCACATCCAAAGCTGCATTCACAGTCAAGCTCATTGCTATTTAAGGACCTTTTATATGGGTTGATTAAAATAAGCAAACCCTAAACTTCCCCCATCGTAAAATAACTTAAAGCGATATCCCATTTCTGGCTGTAAGCTTGTTTCCATCTTGAACTCTCTTTAGACTACCACCCCTATCATGAATACTGTAATAATGTATAATTGAGGCCAAAAGGTTCTCCCTCCTGCAGCATGCACCGCACATTTTACTGTTTTGGCATTTGACATAATGTATTAAATCCCCTCCCCCACCCATTTCAAACAAGGAACCAAATGGAAAATCTATATTTTATCCCACTTTTTTAATAAAATCAAAAATAGCAACGAATCCTAAAATTGACCCCCTGGAGTTTCCGATATCGGAAATATTTAGTTTGGAATCTGAGAGTGTCCCCAGCTGAAGCGCTTATGTTGACTCAAATAATAATAATTGTATAATCTTTGAAAACTTCTTCGAATTGTTAAATTAGACTGTGTACAATAAGTGAGTCTTCAGGGTATATCGGATGTGATGTGTAATATGATGTTATCTTACCGTGCCGGTGCTGCGCTGATTCTGAGCTAGCTTTTCCTCAAATTTTGTTGTGTATTAATGGCCTGTATGGGATACATATCATTAAAATTAATAAAGAGGGAGGGGGACCCCCGAGATCCAGATATAAGTGACCCGGGGATGAAATTTTTTCAGACCTTAAACACACTTGCATTCACATCTATACCAATGTATTAGTGGAAAACTCTTTTAACTTATCTAAGTTTATAGTATTATATCATTTATGTTTAGTACTAGACAATCCTTAAAGGCGTGTTCTGACCATACTGTTTCATAGAGCCTGCTCTTCACGGCGTTCGGGGTCCTGCTTCCGTTCAGGGTGTAGGTGGTTTTTTACAGCTTCAGGCACTCACTTCCTGTTCGGCTGAGGTGGTTCTACAGTTAAAGGGACTCACTTCCCCGTTCAGGCAATGGGCGGTTCTACAGCTTCATGCACTCACTTCCTGTTTGTGCTGTGGGCGGTTCTACAGCTTCAGCCTCCTACTTCCTGTTCAGTCTGTGGGCAGTTACAACAGTGATTGACATTTCAGCTTTGCTATTTGTAGCTGAGCCTGTTTAAAGTTACGTAAGTAACCAAACAAGATTGTTTCTTCTAAAAAAACACAGCAGGGAGTGGTGTCACCATCCCAGCCACTGCTAGAGCAGAGAGAGCTGGTCGGTATCCTATGAAAGCTTGTTTACACACGCAGGAGATAAGAACTGCAGCAAAATCAGAGCAGCAATGTTTTTGGTAATAGTTTTAAGCTAAATGTCCACTGATGAAACTGTCACTGCAGTCACCTCTAGGGGGATTTTACTGCATACTTTTTGCTCATTAAACTCAATAATAAAGCAGTGTGCAGATCGCTTTCAAGCTATTTAAAGGGGTTGTCTGGGGAAAATCAATATTTGTTAAATGATATCTCTAACTACAAGAAAGGCGGTTGCATAAAAGAAATATACAGCTAAAACTTTAACATTAAATATCTAAGATAGTACAATTCAAAAAGGACCTACAAAAACCCTAATGAACCCTTGTCTGAGACTCCCTCAACCCTATCTACTAAACAATAATGGAGTAACTGCCCCAATAAGGGTGACTCCAACCGGAACCTAAGCCTGGATAAAAATCCCTATTCTTTCCCTATCATTAATAACGTCTATTTATCCAGTTTAGGTGTATATATATGTGTCTGTGTATGTGTGTGTCCTATAATGTGCATGCAGTCCACTAAGTATGCATCTCTCTCCCATAAGCAAGCACTTTTGTAATGACCGTTTGGCAGAAAACTCTGCAGTTCTGTCTCTACACACGGGAAACCGGAATAGGTAGAGCCCAAAAGGTCGGGTCACCAAGAGGGCATGGCATTTTATTGGCAGACTTTGAAGCCACATCACTTTGGAAAACAAGGGTGGAAAATAAAACAGGTTGGAAGGGAAAAGAAGAAAAAGCAAGCAAAGGGCTGGCCCATCTGTTTTGAAGGTTAGGGTGAAACAGGCCCCAAAGGGAAAAATATTTCACAATGGACACCACTGGCACTGCATGAACTTTATTGATTACAATGGGTGCATTGGGTTTCCGCCAGTCTTTGTTTAAAGGCAGCTCCCCCTTTTTCCCAAAGGAACAAGGTTCTGAATGTAACCTCCGACGCATATTCATTTTCAAATTGCTGGACTGCAAATTGCGCAAAAACCAGCGGCCTGATTTTGAATTTGAGACCCCCCAGTACTTAGGCTGGGGGGAAACCCCTTTGGTCCTGGGGGACATACACAAAATTAATTTCTGCCAGTTGGGTTCTCTTTTAGGAGAACCATAAAAGATCTGTCTGTACCGACACAGCATTATTTCTATTGAGGGACACGCACGGGGTACATTGGGTTTCCCAGCAATTTAAAAAATACTAAAACCCACGAAAAAGCTACCAAAATCCTGCGCTGCGTAGACCTAGCCTAAGGATTCTGGGGCATGTAGTTTTACAGAGTAAAGGGAAACCGCTTTCAGTCAGGAAAACTCTTAAAGGGGGGCTATCCTTTGCCAGAAAAAAGTACAAATTAGCACAGAAAAAATCACAAGGAGATGAATGAAGACTCAGGCAAGGCATTCAAGATTTTATGTTTTTGTTTTCCCAGACAACTCCTTTAAGTTTTTATCTATGCAGAGGATTTGGAACAATGTAACAGAATCAGAACTCAAGCTGCTATCAAGGTATATTACTAAAGCAGTACATTATGTTGTACCTAAAAACGTCAGGCTGTTGGGGCCAAGTTCACAGGGCAAACGGGGGCGGTTTTGGCCCCCGTACTGCGCGCCGTTTTTTTGCGCTCAAAAACGGCCCCAAATCCGTCCCTGTCATTACAGAAATCCACAGTTCTCATAGAGAACAGGGATTCCTCGCTCCTCCCCGCACGGCGAATCCCCGGGGGGGGAGAAAGTAAACATGCACTTTATTTCGACGTGTACGCGCCGTAAATAATGCATTTCTATGGGCCGGCGGGCAGCTCCCCCGCCGCGCCCCCGCCCCTTTAATTCAAGCCGTATTGCGAGCGGGATCCGTCCCGCAATTACGGCTTAATAACCCTATGACGGGGCCAGAGAGGGGACATGTAGTTTTTCAGCAGAAATCAAACACCTAACGAGTAATACACACACAATCAGTTTGGATTTTAACAGGGATATGTTGTGGAGTTTTTCAGGATTTTACTGCAGATTTCTCTACATTGACTTTAACCTCTTAACGACGGGCCCCGATTTTAGACTGGGGCTGGTGCAGGTTTTCTCGCACAAAGTCTGCGAGCGCCGCACCGCGGGGTCGGGGCTGTTTTACACGCCCTGACCCAGACACCCCCTTCGAGCACGGCAGCGGAGGAAACCCCCCGCAACCCGGTGCTTTAACCCTTTGATTCGGCGGTGCGTTTCCGCTCCAATCAAAGGGTTTCCTTCCGCGGGTGATCGGAACACCCTGCCCGACAGGGGTCGGGGAACGCTGCACAGTCACCCTGGGACCTAAAGGGGCCCCAGAGCTGTCTGTGTACAACCCAAAACCCGGGAAACAAACTGTGTGCTTCCTGATCACTCCCCTGTGTCAAAGTGATACAGATTAAATGTATTAGATTATGAATATGTTAATACATTTAATGGAAAAAAAAATATAAAAAAAATGAAAAACATTCCCCCTTCATGGAGTAAAAGTTAAAAAAACAGAAAGTGAAAAAAAAAAAGAATAAAAAAATAAATAAAAAAAAAAAAAATATTTAAAAAATTTAATTGTGCATACATTACCCACAAAAAAAAAAAACTAGACATATTGGGTATCCCACACTGAAAAACCCCTGTAGAATTAATCTAACAAGTGTAAATGTAATGTGTAAAAAAAAAAAAAAAAAATTTAAAAAAAATTAAAAAAAAAAAATGCCAATTATTTATGTGAACTTAAATATTCCCCCATAAAGTACAACTTTCTTGATAAAACAGGCCTCATCCAACGCAGCACGACTAAGGGGGGGTTGCGCCCGAAACGCTAGTGTTTTTACGGGGTTTCATTCACCCTTCTCCCAAATGCCTTTTTTTGGACTTTTAACTAGGAGCTAAAATAAAGAGCAATTTTTTATTAAAAATCTTCCGGCTGCCCAGTGTACGCGCCCATATTGCTTTTTATTTTCAAGTTTCTACATGCTGCGGGAGCAGGGACGTGCTTTTTTTTGTGGGCAATAGCCGCCTGCTTAAACAGTGACTGGCTTTACACTTTTTTCTATAAATTGATTTTTGGGGTGCATTTTAAAATAAAAAATGTTGCAGATTTTTTTTTGGGTTCCACAGCATAACCACCCTGTGTACATTTTCAGTAGTGGTGTTTTGCTATCTGAAAAAATCTCTTCGTAGTCCAGGTTATAGCTCATTACGAAATATAAACCAAAACAAAATGATGACTCAAAAAAACTATAAAAATTGTCAAAAATCCATAATAAACTTTTTCGTAACAAATACGTTCACAAAACTAACAATTTGGCAGCGCATTTCTCTTATTCCCGGTAAATAACTTTAAAAATTTTAATTAATTTTTTGATTTGAATTAATTTTCTGCAGTGCTCTGGGGTATATTTATTCACTTAATATTTCTATTGAATTTATCTATATGATTGTGGGTTAATTTATTTCGTTTTTTTTTCCCCGTGTTTTAATGACATACTGTCCTGCTTTTTTGACTATGATATTTTTTTTAAAAGTTTTTTTAGTGTGATTAAAACATTTCGTCTTTTTTAAACAAAATTTGTTTTATAAATTTTTATGGATTTTTGCAATTTTAAAGTATTTTTTAGTCATCATTTGTTTTTGGGTTTATATCTGGTAATTTTTTGGTGACAGTGGTTTATTTTACCTCTTCTGAATTTTTATTTTAATTCTTACAGCCAGCCTTGGGGAACAGGGGAAAATTTTTCATTTCCGCACATTATTCTTCATTAATTTTTATGGGAGTTCCGAATACAGTCGAGCGAGTGTCTTCAGCAGTGCGGTTTTCACAGTGTCATTGGTCCCTAGGCATAGTATTAAAGTGGGCCCTGTCCAAATACATATATATACATAAATAATGGTCAGGGGTGGGTGCAAACTGTGGAAAGGCAACAAAGCCCCACGTAAAAAAGTAAAAAATCCACCACACCAATTATAATGCGTACAAATATAGTTTATTTAAAGAAGGGCTTTGATAAAATGAATCAAAGATGGAGTGCCAAAAAAGATACACAAAAGTATACAGACAATGCTTTACTTGGACAAGAGGCGCAGTGTTGTTTTCCCTATTCTTCCCGTTCTGCCCTTCCTCCATTACTACTCATGCACGACTTTTCCATGCACGCTCGGTCTATTTCTTCCGGCCGCGCACTCCATGTTTTATACCGGGGCCCTCTTTCCCCAGACGTCAGGTCCCTACCCCCTAACCAGGTATATCTCCTACTGCCTATTATTCCCCTAAGCGCTCCGGATCTTTTACCCGTGCCCTCACCTATCTTTCCCTTTACCTTTAGCCCGGACATACTTCTTACCACCCTACTGGATACTAACTTTGGTATGTTACCTACTTTTTATCTTTAACTATTTATTGACCTTCTTTACCATCTCACCCATATACATATACATTTTTACAGCCTGCATTGGTGCCTTTCGTCTCCTTTTAAATATTACCTCATACTAGCAATTAGCATTACTACATTAGGTAAGACCATCTTTTACATACCTATTTACTATTAACTTTACTTTTTGCCTGTGTCTTTCTACTCTATTTTTCCACCTATTTGTCTTGTCCTAGACATTCTCCCGTGTTGCCTTTCCCTCTCTTTTCTGTTTATCTCTTTTACCTTCTGGTTTGTATTCACCATGTGTTATCTCTTACATTCTAGATGTCTCTTCATAAAGGCGGTTGCCGAAACGTCGATGTACCATATGACAACTACTCTACTTATACCTATGTAAAGCACTTGTCTATACTTTTGTGTATAATTTTTGGCACCCCATCTCTGATTCATTATTATCTAAGCCCTCTCTTGTAAATAAGCTATATTTGTACGCATTATACATTGGTGTGCAGTGGATTTATACTCTTTTTCTGTCCAAATACATGACATCACACCTGGCCATCCCATTCACCAGAGCCAAACATGACACCAGATGAAGATACAACTGTTAGGGTATGTTCACACGGCGTGTTGGATCCGTTTTTAAATACGTGTTTGTATCCACGTTTCGGACTCTAAACGAACCCAAACACGCATCTAACAATGTGCAGTGTGATTTACGTTGCTCTCAATATAAAACTTGCATTGTTGTTCAGCCGAGTGATCGCTGCTGCATGGTTTACTTATGTCTTTGTGATGCGTCTTTCAAATCCGTTCAAAAATTGTCATGTCAATTCTTGATCCGTTTGACGCAGCAGGAGTCCTATTACAAACTATAGGGTGCATTCCTGCTGCAGAAAAAATGCATCTAAACATGCAGCTGCATGTTGGATGCGATTTACGCAAAAAAACAGATCCAAATATGGATCCAACACACTGTGTGAACATACCCCAACCATCCTCAAGCACTCCCATTGTTTTTGTGGTAGAACACCCTGCTGACGTTTTGTAAGCAGACTGCGGCCTACAAGACTAATTGACAGGGCAGGAAGCCAATGTTTTGTTAAGTATTTGCAAGTCCAAAGAACACATAAACAGTTAAAAAGGCAGCACCAACCTAGGGATCCAGGGCATGTGAACTGGGTTCAAGGCACATACATTTGACCACCTTGGGCCCATAATCCAGTGGGACCCTCAGGCAATTGCCTAATGTGCCCAATGGATAAGCTGGCCCTTATCGTCTGCTATATTTGGAACTTTCATACACATGGAAAAATGTGCAAACTCCCCATTCTCTTTGGCAGGCTTGTATCGAGCTATGAGCTGACCTCAGAAGGGATTTTGTCAGATAATAAAAACGGTTATCCAAATTACAGTCAAATGGGGCCAGGACGGAGAATATAGAAAAAAAAAAAAATCAACTTACCTCCTGATCCCCTGCCATTCTCTCTAAAGCTCCCCTTTACTACCTGTTTCCCATCTCGACACACAGGAGACACACAATTTACTCATTATTGCGTGAGAGCCTTTCCTGTGTGTTGGAAAAAGAACCCAGAAGTGAAGTGGATCCTGAGGAACTTGGGGGGAACAAGAGGTAAATATCAGTCTTTATTCTGCTCCCCAACCATTGCCCCATTTGACTGTAGTTCTATTACACTGAACATCCCTTTTAAGGAAGTAGGGCCAAGGTGTCCATATTCTTTAGGTTTTATTGGCAACTCCAATGCCTTGGCTCTCTAAATGTGATCCATGGTTAGCTAATACGGAAAATATATAATCTGACTTAATTGAGACAAAAGTGAAGGGCCACTCACCATTCCGTCTACTTACGATCTGTGATCTGATCCTACAGCCTAATGCAAATGAAGTGCATATGCTTTCTAAAGCAGTTTTTAGGGACTGTAGGGATCACAGATCATTCTGCAGAGTAATGCCTGTATCATATGCATGTGAATGGATTAATCTTACACTTTATCTTTCTCCAAAATCTAGATAGAGTGAAAAGTTAAATGGATTTTTAATATTCAGAATGTACAATAAAGTGCTTAGCTGACAAGCCTGACAAGTTTTTAGACTGGAATAGAATCCCCACACATCGGAAGATAAGGAAAATAATTTTTTTTTGTAAATTGAGTATAAGGTAATGTCTGGGCCACCATACATCCATTCTTTGCTATATGACTGAATAGTTTGATCTCACAGAGCAATAGTCAGAGGTCAGTGAAGACAACCTCTTTAAATTGAAGCCAGTCCAGTGATTAGCTGTACCAGCTGTCAGACCTCTTCACTGTAATGGCTCTAGGAGCAATGTAGTATTAAATTCTGGTCATTTTGGAGGGGATACTGGTTCTTATCGGGGAGATGCATTGCTGTATTGAAGGTGACGGGCAATGTACCATGGGAATAGAGTATGTAAATTAGCTCTCCTCCAAATGGAAGAAAATGGTCTCTCTAGTGCCACCTATAGCCAAGTTCCTTGTGCCTTGTAACAGTTTAGCGATAACAAACCACTCATCTCCAGAGGGACTGTTTGGTGTTTTAGAAAGTTTGCCTCATGTCCTAGGAATCCAGGGCACATACCTAAGCCAGAACCACTTTTCACCTATGTGCTCTTTTCTCCCTTGGACAGCAGAACGAAGACCCAGAAATTCATCATAGTATGGCTGGAGAAGAGTTTATTTTTTTTAATTTTTGGGGGGCAAATGGGGAATTGGTAGAGAAGGATACTTAACAGGGCCGGACTGGGAATAAAAATCAGCCCTGGCACAAAGCCCCCAGCAGCCCACATACAATATCCACTTAAAAAATGTCCCTTGTT
The DNA here is from genome assembly GCA_025379985.1 of Phyllomedusa bahiana. Taxonomy (NCBI): domain Eukaryota; kingdom Metazoa; phylum Chordata; class Amphibia; order Anura; family Hylidae; genus Phyllomedusa; species Phyllomedusa bahiana. Next base: position 56,717 of record JAODAL010023267.1, read on the forward strand.
CTCGCACCTCGCCACTTTCTAAAAAAACTACACTATAAAGGTGCTTTCACACAGAGCATTTTTGGTGCATTTTTATGTGTTTTTGGTGCGATTTTGTGCAGAAAGGCAGAGCAGTTAATGCTGAACATTTCTGCATAAAAAAACGCATAAAAAATGTACCAAAACCGCTCCGTGTGAAAGCAGCCTACACATAAGCAAGAAAGAAAAAGTGGTGCAGAGAAACCCCTCTTCAGGGTGCACTTGCTTTACAATCAGGGACAAGCCCGCACTGACACTACATAAGCACCAGCATAACCTTCAACCCCACCAATCACATCCCCAGTAGTCAGGTCACCATAAAATGAATACAGCACTGATTTCAACACAAAAAGTAAAATTACCCCTGACAGCAGGGACTCACAGGAGACGTCATCTTGAAAGGGAGTTGTTGCTTCTCCTTTTCTTCTTTCTCCATCCAGTACAGCATGCAATGTCTTCTTCTCCCAGTCACTACTCGTCCCTGTAGAATTTACCACAAATAAGTTTTAGGCTCCTCTCTCTTCCAGCACTTTCCTATCAATTCCCCAAACAGCGTATGTTAGACCCTAAAAATTAAAAAATGTCAGATAAGTGGCATTTAAATAGGTAGACTCCCATTAGGTAGGTAAACAGGGCCTTCCTCCATTAATTTGTAGGTAGGCAGGGCCTACCCGGTAAACTAGCAGGTAGCTGGGCTGCCCCCAGTAACTAGCCAGGTAGCTGGGGCTGCCCCAGTAACTAGCCAGGGTAGCTGGGCTGCCCCCAGTAACTAGCCAGGTAGCTGGGGCTGCCCCCAGTAACTAGCCAATTAGCTGGGGCTGCCCCAGTAACTAGCCAGTTAGCTGGGGCTGCCCCAGTAACCAGCCAGGTAGCTGGGCTGCCCCCCGTAACCAGCCAGGTAAACTGGGGGTGCCCCCAGTAATCAGCAGGTAGGGCCAGTAAATTAGAGATTTTAGGGCCAGTAAAATTAGCCAGGTAGGGCTATGGGCATAATTAGCAGTCAGGGGCCCGTAGTAGCCAGGCTGGGCCAGTAAGTAGGCAGGCTGGGCCAGTATATAGGCAGGCATGGCCATTATAGTTAGGGCAGGGGCAGTATATAGCCAAAGGCAGGGCAGTAGAGGCAGACAGGGCAGTATATAGCCAGGCAGGTCACTTAGAGGTAGGCAGGGTATTTCATAGGTAGCAAGGGGTTATAAGTAGCAGGCCCTTTAGAGCAGGCAGGGGAATAATAGGTAGGCGAGGGGTAGGGATATAGGTAGGCAGGGGCACTTAGTGGTAGGCAGGGCCAGTATATAGCCAGGCAGGGTAGGCAGGGGTAGTATATAGGTAGGCAGGGCCACTTAGGGGTAGGCAGGGCCAGTATATAGCCAGGCAGGGGCACTTAGTGGTAGGCAGGGCCAGTATATAGCCAGGCAGGGGCACTTAGTGGTAGGCAGGGCCAGTATATAGCCAGACAGGGGCACTTAGTGGTAGGCAGGGCCAGTATATAGCCAGACAGGGGCACTTAGTGGTAGGCAGGGCCAGTATATAGCCAGACAGGGGCACTTAGTGGTAGGCAGGGCCAGTATATAGCCAGACAGGGGCACTTAGTGGTAGGCAGGGCCAGTATATAGCCAGACAGGGGCACTTAGTGGTAGGCAGGGGCAGTATATAGCCAGGCAGGGGCACTTAGTGGTAGGCAGGGGCAGTATATAGTTAGGCAGGGGCACTTAGAGGTAGGCAGGGGTAGTATATAGGTAGGCAGGGGTAGTATATAGGTAGGCAGGGGCACTTAGTGGTAGGCAGGGCCAGTATATAGCCAGGCAGGGGCACTTAGTGGTAGGCAGGGCCAGTATATAGCCAGACAGGGGCACTTAGTGGTAGGCAGGGCCAGTATATAGCCAGGCAGGGGCACTTAGTGGTAGGCAAAACAGTATATTGCCAGGCAGGGGCACTTAGTGGTAGGCAGGGCCAGTATATAGCCAGACAGGGCACTTAGTTGGTAGGCAAAGGGGCCCGTATATAGCCAGGCAGGGGCACTTAGTGGTAGGCAGGGCCAGTATATAAACCAGGCAGGGGCACTTAGTGGTAGGCAGGCCAGTATATAGCCGACAGGGGCACTTAGTGGTAGGCAGGGCCAGTATATAGCCAGACAGGAGCACTTAGAGGTAGGAAGGGCCAGTATATAGCCAGACAGGGCACTTAGTGGTAGGCAGGCCAGTATATACCAGACAGGGGGACTTAGTGGTAGGCAGGGCCAATATATAGCCCGACAGGGGCACTTAGTGGTAGGCAGGGGCAGTATGTTTGACCCGGCAGGGGCACTTAGTGGTAGGCAGGGGCAGTATGTAGCCAGCAGGGGCAAATTAGTGGTAGGCAGGGGCAGTATGTAGCCAGGCAGAGGGACCTTTGTGGTAGGCAGGGCCAGTATATAGCCAGGCAGGGGCACTTAGTGGTAGGCAGGGCCAGTATATAGCCAGGCAGGGGCACTTAGTGGTAGGCAGGGCCAGTATATAGCCAGGCAGGGGCACTTAGTGGTAGGCAGGGCCAGTATATAGCCAGACAGGGGCACTTAGTGGTAGGCAGGGCCAGTATATAGCCAGACAGGGGCCCTTAGTGGTAGGCAAGGCCAGTATATCGCCCGACAGGGCACTTAGGGTAGGCAGGGCCAGTATATCGCCCGACAGGGGCACTTAGTGGTAGCAGGCCAGTATATAGCCAGACAGGGGCACTTAGTGGTAGGCAGGGGCAGTATGTAGCCAGGCAGGGGCACTTAGTGGTAGGCAGGGGCAATATGTAGCCAGGCAGGGGCACTTAGTGGTAGGCAGGGGCAGTATGTAGCCAGGCAGAGGCACTTAGGGGTAGGCAGGGCCAGTATATAGCCAGGCAAGGGGCACTTAGTGGTAGGAGGGCCAGTATATAGCCAGGCAGGGGCACTTAGTGGTAGGCAGGGGCCCGTATATAGCCAGGCAGGGGCACTTTGGGGTAGGCAGGGCCAGTATAAAGCCAGGCAGGGGCACTTTTGTGGTAGGCAGGGCCAGTATATTAGCCCGACAGGGGGCACTTAATGGGAGGCAGGCCAGTATGTAGCCAGACAGGGGCACTTAGTGGTAGGCAGGGGCAGTATATAGCCAGTCAGCGGCACTTAGTGGTAGGCAGGGCCAGTATATAGCCAGACCGGGGCACTTTGTGGTAGGCAGGGCCAGTATTTAGCCAGGCAGGGGCACGTAGTGGTAGGCAGGGGCAGTATATAGCCAGGCAGTAGGCACTTAGTGGTTGGCCGGGCAGTATGTAGCCAGGCAGAGGCACTTAGGGGTAGGCAGGGCCAGTATATCCCCAGGCAGCGTCACTTAGTGGTAGGCCGGGCCAGTATATAGCCAGGCAGGGGCACTTAGTGGTAGGCAGGGCCAGTATATAGCCAGGCAGGGGTACTTTGTGGTAGGCAGGGCCAGTATATAGCCAGGCAGGGGCACTTAGTGGTAGGCAGGGCCAGTATATAGCCAGGCAGTAGTTTAAAAATAAAATAAAACTCTTCCTCACCTGGTTGCCCTCCTCTCCTCTTCCCCACGTCCATCCGGAGCGGCCACTCTCACCCGAGTGGAGGCCGCGGAGCAGGCGCGCGATGACGTCATTACATCGCGTGCTTGCCCCGCGGCCTCCTGAGAGCTGAACAGACAGGATCAGAAATCTTGGGCTTTTCAGTCTGGCCCGCGCTTGACCGCTGGTGCAGGCGGTGGCCGTGAGGCTGCAGGGCTGGGTCAGACCCGGCCCGTTCGCCGTGTGGTTGGGGGGGGCCTTTCGGCACCCTCCATAGGGTTTTTTGTCACGTCCCCTTTGGGGCCCCCTTTTTGCCCCAGACTGGCGTGGCACTCGACCCGCCAGGGGGAAACAGGGGTCCCCTCGGCGGGCGCCCGACCCGGCCCGTGCGGGCCCTACCCCAGGGGCCCGCCAGGCAAATGCCCTTTCCTAGGGGCCCATCCCGGGCCGGTATTTAAAAGGATACTTAAAGGGTTGTTTCCCCCAATACACTTCAAAAAGTACGGGCTTTTCAGATTTATACTTCCCTTCCTGATTGGGCGGGTTTTTTTTTTTTTTTTTAAGGGGTTTTAAAGGGTTTAATTTTAACTCCATATTCCCAACTCTTCTAATTGCAGGTTATATATAGTTCAGAAGGCATCAGAGCTAAAAGTAAACAATTAAAAGTAATTAATCTTCTATGTTAGCGATAATACGCTGTATTCTCAAGCTGTTGATCATTCTGGTGACATCACTCCCTGCTCTTTTTCTACTCAAGAAGGAAGAATGGTAACCATAAGAACCTGTGTGTACTCAGAGCAGATAAAATCTTCTTATCCCTACCTTTGAAAATTTTGAAAGGGGAATGTTTTGGAAAAAAGTCCGATTTAACGTTCCCTACATGTTTTAAAGCAATTTTTTAGTGAAAGCCCCTTTTAAAAAAGGGGAGTCCTACTGGTCCCTGTTTAAAGGGTTTTTTAAACCTGATGGGTGGAGCAATTACCTACTGGAGAGCCTTGGACCCGCTGCCTCTGGGCAATCCCTCCTTTAGGTTTTTTAAATATCTAATAGGAAGGCACTAACTACCTATTGCCTGCCTAATGGGGAGTGTTACCTACGTTCCTAATTGAGCTTGACCATCAACCCTATAGGGAGGTCTATATGTACTACTTTTCCCACAATAAAATGTACCTACCTACTAATGGGGGCATAATGAAGTGTGAGGGGGAAAAAGGGAGGCCATTTTATTTGTGCGGAGGGCTTTTACTGTTTAATTTACTATTATTGTGTAAGTTTAAAAGGGATTATAACTTTTGGGGCACTGGACTTGGAGGTTTTTATAGAGGTGGGGGAAAAGGTAGGGGGTTGAAAAAAAGAGGATGTCCAGCAGCAAATTCTTCAGAGACAAATTTCGGTCAAAAAGTATCCAGGTGTTCGGACGGGTAAAGAAGAAGAAAAAAGAATAACCCCAATCAAAGAATTCACCTTTTGAGTCACTGGATTTTAACTATACTGTAGTCACCTTACATGGTTCCCCTGCTTTGAAAATCATTGGTCTTTGGGGCTTTTAAAAGTTTTAATTTTTTAAAACAAGTTTAAAATATGGTGGGGATTAAATTTTTCGTTATATAGTGGCAATATGTGGTTCCCTGAGTGGGGGAAAGATTTTTCCACTAAAATAGGGTTATTGTTAAAAAATACTGGTTTTTGATTAAAATGGGTTTTTTTTCTCTAAAAAGGGATAGGGGGTAATATTTTTTCCCTTAAATTTTATTGGGGGTAATAATTTTTGGGAACTTTAGCCCAAAATTTTTTCCAGCATCCACGGGGGAATTTTTAGCGTCCTGTTTCCCCGCCATACATAGACTCACGTAGGTGAAAATTTTAAAAATTTTTACTTTTTTAAATTTTGCTTTGTTAAAAAAAATTTTCTTTTCCATGTTGCAACATATGGATACATGAATACAGCTTTTTTGCGTGGCATCAACTTTTAACAAGAAAAGGGGGTACAGGAAAACCCTACAACGCTTTAACGTATTTTGGGAACTGTAATGACTAAATTTCCCCAAAACCAGCCTTTGAGCCTAATTTCTAAAAAACCCCCCCCGGGCAAATTGGGGGATCACACTAAGGGGAAAACCCTTTGTACCGGGAAAAAAAAAAAAAAATCTTAAAAAGGGTTTTAAAAAAACAAAAATAATATTAAGAGCTCCGGGTCAATCCCATTTTGCTTTTTTTTTTAAAATTTTAAAAAAAAAAATTTTAAAGACACAATAATTGGGGTAAACCCCGGGGCCCTCCCTAAACCCCTCTGATTTTATTAAAATCAACATAATTTTATCCCCGTAGGGCCCGAACATTGTAGAACCAAAAAAAAAAAAAAAAAAATCCAAACAACAAAATTTCAATTTTTTTGGGGCATTTTATTTTGGGGTTTAAAAAATTTGGGAAAAAAAAAAGTGATTTCCCTAAATCGCATCTATCCCCAAAAAAGTGCCAAAAAAGAGTACACTTCAATTTGAAAAAAATGTCCCCCCTTTTTAATCAGGTCCCCAAACGTGGAAGAACAAAAAGCAAATTTTTAGCAGAAAACCGCGCTACGGAGCAAATTCTTAAGAAATAGGGGAAAGTTTTGGGAATTTTTTATTTAACAGTAAAAAAACTAAGAAAACCCTCCCTATTTAAAATCACCGGGGAACGTATTTAAACCTGCGAAAACAGATAACACATCACTTTATATTAAAAAGTGAATGCTTTTAAAAAAAAAAAAAAACCGCAAAAAA
>JAODAL010023268.1:0-63012 GCA_025379985.1 Phyllomedusa bahiana
TTGTATTCCTGATATATAAAATGAAAAATTTTTAGTTTATATTGGGATTAAAAAACCCAAGGCAGAGGGACCGGGAAAAAAAATTTGACCTGGAATACACCCTGCTCTTATGGGATCAATTTTCTCCATCTATTCACGGGGGACGGCTGCCCCTTCACTTTTTGAGGCTTTTAATGGGGGTTATGTTCCTTTTTGTGATTCTCAGTATCATTCACACCCTCCAAATTTTGTCTCACCACAAAAATGGGGTAAACAGGGTAGGGGGAAAAAGGGTTTTAAACTATGAGGTGGTGCCCCAAAAATCCTGATGATGTTGACTATAATGAAGGAACTAAAACAACGTTTGTTTGGGAATTATTTGGACTTTAAAAACTGAAAAAAAAAATGTTATTTTTATTCAGTAGATAATTTTCTGTCTGTAACCCTGTTTTCTATTTTTTATCTCCTCAAAACACTGCCTACAGAAACAGTTTTAATTCAAGGAAAAATAAGATCTCAGTTGCAAATAGAAACCCTTTTAGCACACGGTGATCGGGTCACAGGGGGAAGGGGGCTGGCGGGAGAAAGGGGGGTTTTAAAGGGGAGTTAAAGGAAGGTTGTTTTTTTTGTTTTTTTTTCGGGGGGGGTTAAACTAAAACCCCCCACTTCATGTTTGTAAACTCTTTATGATTTTTCTAATTTTAAATGCCCCTCCTTTTCTTTTCTGATTTTTAACTATTTTTTGATTTTTTGTATTCACCCCCTTAAATCATATTGAGTGGTATTTTTTCACGGGAGATACACTGCTACCAAAACCCCTCTTTCCCCCTTTGACCGGCATTCCAATTTTTTCCCCCTCCAGACCCCCTTTTTCCCCCTCTAAACCCATCTTCCTCCTCCCCAATTTCCCCCTCCCCTCTCAAGACCAATAAAAAACTTTCCCCCCCAGAACCCCTCCGCATCCTCCAGATCCCCCTCCCCTCTCAAGACCCTATCTTCCCCAATCCATCTGCCCCTCCAAAACCCCCTCCCCCTCAAGACCCCTATCTTCCTCCCCAACCCCTCTGCATCCTCCAGATTCCCTCTCCCCCCCTCAAACCCATAACTTTCCTCCATATCCCAAACTGCCCCTCCAAAAACCCTCTCCCCTCTCAAGAAAACCCAAAACTTCCTCCAAACCCAAACGGGATCCTCCAGATCCCTCTCCCCTCCAAGAAACCCCTATCTTCCTCCAGATCCATCTGCCTCCTCCAAATCCCCCCCCTCCAAGACCCCTACTTCCTCCAACCCATCTGCATCCTCCAATCCCTCTCCCCCCCTCAAACCCCCCTATCTTCCTCCAAACCACTGGGCCCCCCTCCAAATCCCTCCCCTCTCAAGACCCAAATCTTCCCCCAACCCATCTGGGATCCCCAATCCCTCTCCCCTCTCAAGACCCATTTCTTTTCCCCCAATCCATCTGCCCCCTCCAAATCACTCCCCCCTCAAAACCCATTAAAATTTCCCCCAGACCCCTCTGCCTCCTCCAGATCCCCCCTGTTTCCTCCAAACCATCTCCATTCTCTGCCCCCTCTAGATCCATCTGTCCCCCAAATCCCTGCCCTTTCCCCCAGACCCATCTGTTCCCCCCCAGAAACCCATCCCCCACTTTTCCACAACCCCATGTTTTCTCCAGGGCTCCTCAGTCCCCTCAGAAGCCTTCTGTCTGTTTCCCTGGGCCCCCTTTTTCCCTTTTTTAAACCCCTTTTGTCCCCTCCAGACCCCTAGTTACCTCTGGGCCCATTTTTATCCCCCCCAGATCCCCTGATCCCTAAAGACCGGCGGGAGGGGAATAAAAATCAGCCCTGGACTAAACCCCCCCGCACCCCAATACAAACCCCTTTAAAAAAATTCCCATTGTTCCGCCCCTCACCCTTCTAAAAAAAACTACACATAAAGCTGTTTTCAAAAGGGACTTTTTGGTGAAATTTAGGTTTTTTTTGGTGCATTTTGTGCAAAAAGGGAAAACATTAAATGCGAACTTTTTCTGCACAAAAAAAAAAAAATCTCCAAAAACCGTCCTTTGAGAGCCCCCTACACACAATAAAAAAGAAACATGTCAGAGAAACCCCTGATTCAACATAGAATAAAATGATCCCTGGCAGCGGGGCTCACCGAGACTCATCTCTGATGGGATTTGTTCTCTTCCCCTTTTTTCTCCTTCGCACAAACCTCCATGACCCCTTTCCCCTTGTTTTTTCCCTTTCCATTTCTTTCTCTTCCGGACAGCATGCAGTGTCCTTTTTTTCCCCGGGTCACTATCACCCCCTTTAGAATTTACAAAAAATACATCTTAGACCCTCTCTCTTCTACATTTTCATCAATTCCCCAAAACACTATGTTAGCCCCCAAAAATTAGAAATTAAAAATGACAGATAAGTGGCAGCAGTGACAGTATGCGGGCAGGCGGGGCCAGTAACAGCAACAGGGCCACTTATAGGCAACGGGACAACAGGACAGTAATAGGCAGGCAGGACATGTAAAGTAGAGGGCATTATAGGGACCAGGCGGTATAGGCAGCCAGGCGGTATAGCAGCCAGGCAGGGCATCTATAGCCAGGGCAGGGGAAAGGTAGCCAGGGGAGGCATCATATCCAGGGGAGTGAAAAGGTACCAGGGAGGGGATAGGCACCAGGCAGGGCTTTATTAGGAGCCAGGGCAGGGGATCATAAGCCACCAGGAGGCATCAAAAAGGGTAGCCAGGCAGGTTTTAAAGGTAGCCGGGGGCGGGCTTTATAAGGAGCCAGGCAGGGCTGTATATGGGGTACCGGGGCGGGGCTTATATAGGACCCCGGGGCAGGGCTGTATATAGGACCGGGGCGGGGCTTTATATGCCGGGGCAGGCAATTAGGCAGCCAGGGACAGTAAAAAGTTAAAAAATAAATAAAAAATAATATCCCGGGAAAACCCCCGGCTGTCCCCTCCCTTTTCACCTTCTTTCCAGCCGGGCCGCTCACTGCAGAGTGCGGGGGCCGCAGCAGGCCCCGATCGCTACTCGCGCCCTGCCCCCGGCCTCCTGGGGGGCTAACAGACGGGATCATAGCCCCAATGCCCCCTGGGCCCTTGCTTGCACCCGCGGTGCAGGCGGGGGGCCTGAAGGCTGAAAGGCGGGTCAGGACCCGGCCGTGCACCATTGGCAGGGGGTTTGTCGGCCCCCCCCACAGGGGTCCGGTCGCTGATGCACCATTGCGCCCCCTGTGGGCCCCACAACCGTGCCGCCCGGGGCCCCCGGGGGGGGAACACCGCCTCCCGGCGGGCGATCCAGCCGGGCCCTGCGGCCCGAACCCAGCGGCCCCCGGGCAAACCCCGTTTGCCCATGGCACCCCGGCCTCCAAGACCTTTTCTTTTAAAACCAATACCTCTCATTTTTTTAAACCCTCTACATAACCCCATCCCCTCATAACCCCTTTCACTTCTCCAGACACCTACAGACCCCTCTGTCCCCTCATGATTTTTTAGTCCGCTTCAGATCCATTAATTCCCTCCAGTCCCCTCTGTTCACTCCACCAGCAACTTATCACCAATGGGTCCTAAAAATTGGTTATGTTAAATCTAGTAAGACTTAAACCCCTGTGCTTTTGATTTTGTAGTCATGGAAGCTTGGGGACCACCATTTAAATTAAATAAACAACTGTAACATCCCGGGGGTAACAGAAAGCCTGAGGCCAATCGCGAAATGGCTGTGATCACCGCAGGCGAATGGTAAAGAAGGAATCCACGCCAGGGAGGAGATTAAGGGGCCCCCGGTCTTCACCAAGCCCCCGAAGGCCGGACGGGCTTTGGGTGTGGCAACCCCCAGGGCGATACCCCGATTTGGGTACCTCGGGGATAGCCGGGTGCAGGACAGGAACACCGGCACGGGAGCTAAGGGGCAGGAAAAAGCTGGGTAACCTTCAGGGCGAGGGGGTTGGGAACAGGTTTTACAACAATTTTCAACAGGGTTCCCGCAGGAAAACCCAAAAGTAATCGCAGGAAAAAGCAGGTAAAGGACGGAAAATGGGAGGGGCAGCAGGGGAAAAAGACTGGTAAACGGGAGGAAACAGCAGGAACTGGGGAAAATTGCAGAACAGCAAAACGGGGCGACAGGGGTCAGGCCCTGTGAACTCAGAACTGGAACCCCACTCAGGTTAATTTCCCGAACGCAGACCCAAAAGCTGCAGGAGCTTTAATGGGGCCCCCTCCCCACCCTGAGGCACAACAAACTGCCCACAGGCAAAAGGGCAGGGAAGTTCCTCTTTTACCAGGGGGACAGGTGAGAGGGAGGTGAACAGGCAAGAACCTATAAAAGGGGAGGAAATGCCGCCGCGCCCCAGGACAACCACACAAACATTAAAAAGGTCGCTGAAACCCCCGTAAAGGACCACGCAGACAAGGGAGGGATGAAAATGGCACGGGCCAGGGAGAGACCCGGGCGTGAACCGGGACACAAAAACATACCTAATTTTATACTTTAAAAAAGAGCCCCCAGAATTCTTACTTTTAAACTTTAATTTACTGGAGAAAAATGTGACAAAGTCCTCGAGACCAACATGATTTCTGTGTATCAGTCTTATTCCTTAGAAATATCTCCACCATCATGAAGACGACTTCCTCATGGATCTGATTCAGCTGAGATCATGGTCTTGAAGCTCATGGCCCTTTTATTTAGTTATCACAGAGGTTCCACCTCCTCTCCTGGTAAGTTAATCTTTTAGCTATAGGCAATGTGCCATTACCAGTCGTTATTGCAGGCACTTACGTTGTCTTTATACTGAGATTATCAGGGTTCAATGATTGTTACATGTGCACAGAGCCAAATTCTATTTTAATGGACACAGAAATTGGTCCTTTAATTAAAAATTCAATTTTATATGTATGTAATAGTAAAAGAGTGGTGGTTGGAAAATGTATATATTTGATAAAGACCAATCCAAATATCAGAACTGGGATTGTTTCGTAGGTTTAACAATGTCCCACCACTGACTCGCACAGTCTACTCATTGTGTTCACCTTGCACTTCTCCATCCTGCCAAGCCAATTAAATAAAGCAGTGTCTGTCTCTCCTTGCTGTTGTTTGCTCAGGTTCTGCCCGGAGGCGCAGCCAGACTCTGTAGAAATTTAACCACATGGTGTCCAGCAGTGTCTGACTTCTCCAGCCTATCCTCTGCTGCCAGTTGGTTTATTAGGCAGCACCTCCCTCATCATCTTTGCTAAACTTTGGTTCTAATAGACTTCTTGTTCAAGTTCCTATCTGGGTGCAGAATCTTACAAAAGTCAGTACACCCCTCTCCTTTTTGTAATTATTATATTCTATCTTGTCGTGTATCAACACTGGAGACTTAACACTTTAATACCATATACAGTAGTAAGTGTACAGCTGGTATAACAGCATAAATTTGGTTTGCCCTCAAAGTAACTCAAAACACAGCCATCAAAGTCTAAACCACTGGCAACAAAGGTGAGTACATCCCTAAGTAACAAGGGTCAAATTGTGCCCAATTTGCCATTTTCCCTCCAAAGTGTCATGTGTTACAAGATCTCAGGTGTGAATGAGGTGTGTTAAATTTGATGTTATCACTATAGCACTCTTGTATTGATCACTGGAAGTCCAACATGGCTCCTCATGGCAAAGAACTCTCTGATGATCTGAAAAAAAGAATTATTGCTCTATATAAAAGATGATTGAGGCTATAAGAAGATTGCCAATGCCCTTACACTAATCTATAGTGCGGTGGCCAAGATTATACAGTCATTTAGCAAGACAGGATCAACTCAGAACAGGCCTCACCATGGCTGTTCAAAGCAGTTGAGTGCATGTGCTTATCCAGAGATGAGTGCGGCCAGCATTGCTGCAGAGGTTACAGAGGTGGTGGGATCAGCCTGTCAATGCTCAGACCATACGCCGCACATTGCATCAATTGGTCTGCATGGCTGTCATCCCAAAAGTAAGCCTCTTCTAAAGATGATGCATAAGAAAGCCCACAAACAGTTTGCGGAAGACAAGCAGATTAATGGCATGGATTACTGGAACCATGTCCTGTGTCTGATGAGACCCAGAGAAACTTGTCTGGTTTAGATTATGCCATGTGTGTGTGGCAGCATCCAGATGAGGAGGACAAAGACAAGTGTGTCTGCCTACAGTTAGGCATGTTGGAGGGAGGATCATGGTTAGGGATTGCATGAGTGCTGCTAACAATTGGGAGCTAAAGTTCATTAAGGGTACCATGAATGTCAACATGCCAGCATGATCCCCTGGTGCACAGGGCAGTATTTCAATATGATAATGACCCCACAATACACCTCCAAGAACTCCACTGCCTTGGTAATAACAAGAGGGTAAAGTTGCTAGACTGGCCAAGCATGTCTCCAGACCTAAACCCTATGGAGCATCTGTGGTGCATCCTGAAATGGAAGGTGGAGGAGGTCAAGGTCTCTAACATCCACCAGCTCCGTGATGTCGTCATGGAGGAGGGAGGAGGATTCCAGTGGCTGCAACCTGTGAAGCTCTAGTGACCTCCATGCCCAAGAGAGTTAAGGCAGTGCTGGAAAATAATGGCGTCCACACAAAATATTGACACTGTGGGCATAATTTGTCCATTTTCACTTAGGGGTGAACTCACTTTTGTTGCCAGCGGTTTAGATACTGATGGCTGTGTGTTGAGTTATTTTGAGAGCACAGCAAATTTACACTGTTAAACAAGCTGTACACTGACTACTTAACATTGTATCAAACTGTCAGAACTTCAGTGCTGTCCCATGAAAAGATATAATACAACTTTTACAAAAATGTGAGAGGTGTCCTCACTTTGTGAGATACTGTTTGTTGCTTTCAGTCTGATATCTCCATTACTGACCCCAACTTGCATCATTGTCCTCTTGTGCTGCCTGTGTTCCCCAGAACAAAGGTACATTTACCCTATTGCTGCTATGCAAAACAATCAACACCTTACTATCTTAGTGACAAGGTTTACATTGTTATGTTCTTCTTTAATGTTTTACGTTGTTAAACTTAACTTACATTGTTTATTCTAATATGTTCTGTTTATTTGCACTATGGGGAGGGTTAATAGATAGCCAACTAAGAGAGAATCTGAGACTTACTATCTATGGACTGAGAAGCTCCTTACTTTCCACTATGCTAGAAGATGCACAGTTACTAGACAGTGACCTTTGCACCATCTGGAAAAGTCATTCCCATAGGCCAGAATCTAAGCTCTATACTAATGTCTGAGAGACTGAAATTGTAAACAATGTTGTTGTAAGGGTTGTGCTTCTCCACTCCACCCCTCCCATTAGAAGATTCTAGATCATCTAGAAAATGTATAAAAGCCTAGCACTCAGAGCCCTCTGGTTTTCTGCAGATAGAGACTAGTGGTAGCAGAAAAGACTCTGCCAGACAGTACGTTTGACCAGAAAAGGATTCTGAAGATACCAAGCCACAAATCCTCAGTCACCAGCCCTTTTACCAGGAAGCCAGCCATACTAGTGTTCTGAGAGAGAGTGAGAAGGACAGCTACCAGAGGCCGTTCTTCAGCACAGAACCTTTGTCTACCAGAGAGGATACTGGAGGAGCTGCTCAGTGTCTTGCCTGTATTGTTTTGCACTTGAATTCCTCCTTTAAAGGAGTGTGCTGGTTTACTGCAGACCTCTGACCCTTTGGACTTATTTCCCATTGGGGTGCACCATACCTTACTAACCCTTCCAGAGAACAGTAACACGTGGTGTCACCAAAACAGTGTCCAGGGAATCCAGCATAGAGTTTGGACCACCCCAAGCCTGGGCACTGCACCTCAGACTCTCTGACCATGTCTATGTCTCTTCACCTTGTACCTCCCACTGGTGTCTCTTGACATCTTGGTCAGCGGCTTCTGGTCCAGGGACTGCTCTAGAGTGATACTTGGCAACTACCCTTATAGTCCTATCCTCACCATCAGAGGTTGTAGTGAAGACCAGGTAATCACTTAGTCATGCCCCTCCAGGGTAAGGCCAATAAGTGGCTCAGTGAGTCCACACCTGCCACGTTGCAGTCAACACGGATGGCCAGAGTCTGACCCAGATAAACAGGCTTTGGATGGGAGAGATATGGCCAGCCATGTATCAAAACATGCTGTGGACATGAGGTTCCTCTGATTACATAGCCTTGTTTAGGTTCTACAATTTGGGCAAGAGACCCATGAGATGTATGACTGTTTATCTATAAAAAAAAATCAAAGCATTTGCCACCACCTTCCTGTAAGATCGTCTATTTGGCAGCTTTCTCTCTGCAGGTCACATGGACTGGCACCTGAATTTTCTCATTACAGTAGTCATCTTTACCTCTCTACATAATCAGACCTTTGCTAATGAGCAAATAAAATAAAAAGGACATAAGGAACCTCTACAACCTGCTCCTCCCCCGTCATCTCTATAAAGGAACAAGCACCGAAGCCGGATCCATAATTTCTCCAGGACCAGACAACATGGCTCCAATCTAGGTCCTTCTCCTTCTCCTCATCCTGTGCTGCTCAAAGAACCCTTTCATTGTGGCTCCAGCAGAAGTATCTGCTCATGATATTGGTAAGTGGCCTGACCAGGGGCGTTGCTAGGGTCCTAAAACATCCGGGGCTCGGGCCCTTTGTGTTTTTCCCGCCTCATTGTGAACTGCGGATGCTTTTTTACAGAGAAAAACCTTCTGTTCCTGTCACTAATTTTCTGCACATCCCACACAGATCCCGTCCATCTCCTCAGCAGTCACTGTACAGTAAAAATCAGCAATGACAAATTTACTTTTTCAGAACTTCTCACCTTCATATGACAATACCCCTAAACAGTCACCAAATAATCCACCGATACATGGAGCAAATCTACCAGACAAGTGATTGTGACTAAAAACACTCCTACAAAACCAAGACCCAAAACTATTACTACTTAAGGCTCAAATAATCCTGCCAGACACTGACCGAACGCGACCCCCACATGTGACTACCAGCTGTACACAGCCTCGGATTACATATACCACTGCCATACAGTGACCATATAGTGGTAGGTACTAGTTGTATGTAGACTCTGCAGACATATAAGTGATTACCCTGCTGTTACATTTAGTAACTCACCGGAGACGTCTTTTCTGATCAGCGTCGTTCACTTTCCCTTTTCTTCTCCATCCGGTTCACACCTTTGGACATAAATATCTTAGAATCCTCACATTTCCAGCAACTCCTTAATTTTAGGTATAGCAGTCCCCTCAGTTAGGTATATAGGGGCACTGAAGCAGTATATGGGGCCACAGGCAGGTATAAGGGCCACAGGCAGGTAAATGGGGGCCACAGGCAGGTATATGGGGGGCCACAGGCAGTATATGGGGGCACTCAGGCAGTATATAGGGGCACTGAGGCAGTATATGGGGGCACTGAGACAGGTATATAAGAGCACTGAGGCAGGTATATAGGGGCACTGAGGCAGTATATAGGGGCCACAGGCAGGTATAGGGGCAACAGGCAGGTATATAGGGGCACAGGCAGTATATGGGGCCACAGGCAGGTATATAGGGTCATTGAGGCAGTATATGGGGCCACAGGCAGAATATGGGGGCACTGAGGCAGTATATAGGGGCCACAGGCAGGTATATGGGGCCAAAGGCAGTATATAGGGGGCACAGGCAGTATATGGAGCCACAGGCAGGTATATAGGGTCATTGAGGCAGTATATGGGGGCACTGAGGCAGTATATGGGGGCCACAAGCAGGTATATAAGGGCACTGAGGCAGTATATGGGGGCAATGAGGCAGTATATGGGGGCCACAGGCAGGTATATGGGGGCACAGGCAGGTATATGGGGGCACAGGAAGGTATATAGGGGCAACAGGCAGGTATATAGGGGCACAGGCATCATATGGGGCCACAGGCAGGGATATGGGGGCACAGGCAGTAAATGGGGGCACAGGCATCATATGGGGGCCACAGGCAGGGATATGGGGGCACAGGCAGTAAATGGGGGCACAGGCAGTATATGGGGGCACAGGCATCATATGGGGGCCACAGGCAGATATAAAAGGGCACAGGCAGCATATGGGGGCCACAGGCAGGCATTATAGGGGCACAGGCATTATATAGGGGGCCACAGACAGGGATATGGGGGCCACAGGCAGCATATGGGGGCCACAGGCAGAGATATGGGGACCACAGGCAGGCATTATAGGGGCACAGGCAGGGATATGGGGGCCACAGGCAGTATATAGGGCCACACAGGCAGTATATAGGGTCACCGAGGCAGGTAAACGCTATAAAAATAACAACATTAATACTCACCTTAACTCCCCCGGCGAGCGCGCTCCGTCCTCTTCAGCCCGCGCTCCTCCGGCAGCTCCTCGGGTGCACGGCCTATGACGCGCCGTGCGCCCGAGGACAGGCAGCGTCGCGATGACGTGAGGTCATCGCGACGCTGCCGGCTGAGGCGCACGGGGCCGCGGCGGGTCCTCAGCGCTGTGAGGTCCCGGCAGCCTCGCGGTGTAGGACCTGCGGGTCCGACACTGTCTGCTGGGCAGGGAGCGATCGCTCTCTGCCCCGCAGAAGCCCTCAGCTGTGTGTGCGTCCAGCGGACGCACATGCAGCTGAAGAGCCAGTCGGTGCAACAGGCGCAGCGCAGAGGCCTGGAGCCCGGGAGACTCAGGGCACAGGGGGTTTTATTCGGGGCCCGAGCCCCGAATAAAACAGCCTAGCGACGCCCCTGGGCCTGACTAAATGAAGTTCGACTAAATTTGAGTTCGTGACATGCATTTGGCGCCATTTTTACTTTCACTTTCAGCTGCTTCCTTCAGTTTTGATGGCCAGCCAATCCGTGCAGAGCACAGAGGGGGTCAAAAATGTCACCACTGAGGGTGTAGGGCAATCATTGGCTGCTGAAATCACATGACCATCTTATGTGTATGTCACTGTATTTCCTGTAGAACGCCATTTCGACCGTACTCTCTGTACTGAACACACTGCTGCCTCTGTGTGTGCTTGTTTGCCAGCAAGCAGAAACACCATTTTCTAGCGATTTTACACAGGAAAAGCTGCTAGTTACATTAGTTGAAGGAGGGGACAGCTAGCTTAGGGAATCATACACATCAATAGTTAGGGAGTTAGGGAGTTTTCTATAACTTTTGTATAGTGTAAAGTTTTGTGTAGCTGGCTGACAGATTTGCTGCAGAAGACAGCATCAGTAAATCTGCCATAGAAAGAAATGCAAGTGTGGCAGTGTTGCTTCCCGGGTTCTTCCATAAGACAGCATTAACAGATATTCCATAGAAAGAAATCTTTTTTAACACTATTTGCTTGTAGTTTAATTTTTTTGATTCAAGAAGACTTCTGTGTCACACTGTTTCTGCCAGGGTTCTTCCATAAGACCCCTTTTCACAGATATTCCATAGAAAAATTTCAATTTCTACTCCAATTTGCCAGTTGCAAAGTATAGGCATTTAAGGTGGGGAGGGGGGAGGAGTACAGCAAGCTTAGGGAATCATTGACAACAAGTGTTAGGGTTTTTCATATTGCTGGCTGCTTTTTTCCCATCTTTATTCTGAGTGCCCAAAAGTTCATTTCTGCTGTTTTGGGGGTACAGCTATTGCAGAAGACACCATCAGCAAATCTGTTATACAAACTAATTGCTTTCACATACTGTTTGCTTGTTGCAATTTTTATTGAGTGTCCAAAAAGGTTATTTTTGCTGGTTTTGGGGTCATGCTGCTGTTGAATAATCTCCAAAAAAATGGGAATCTCGCAAGAGAACAGAGAGTGACTTTTGATCACTATATATACTATTTTGCCATAGGCAAACTCAAACTTTATCAGTTCTCTATCTATAAAACACTAAAACATAACTTTTATTATGTATAACGCTTAACCTCTATACACACTATTTAAAAACCTGATTTCTAACCTCACCATTTAATCCTCTCTACTTCTGAGGGAAGGAATAGCTCCTTTTCTATTATCAAGTCTGGTGGAACACCACCTATTAACAGGAAAGCCTTATATATACAGCAATTTACTAGCTCCAGTAAGGGATCCCAAGCCTACCACCTGAGCAGTCGTCCCCAATCTCATGGACACAGAACAAATAAGGCCCCCTTGTGACAACCCAGCAGCGGGTGACACTTGTAGACAGAGGTGAGAAATCACTATTTAAAACGTCATGCCTGACCTCCCCAACATGTTTCACCAGCTAAACTGGGTTCATTAGGGGTTAGAGGTCCGGTAAGGCTTTCCTATTGATAGGTGGTGTTCCACCAGACTTGATAATAGAAAAGGAGCTATCCCTTCCTTCAGAAGTAGAAAGGGTTAAATGGTGAGGTTAGAAATCAGGTTTTTAAATAGTGTGTATAGAGGTTAAGTGTTATACATAATAAAAGTTACGTTTTAGTGTTTTATAGATAGAGAACTGATAAAGTTTAAGTTTGCTTATATATAATGCTACTGTTGAAGACACCGTTAGTAAATGTCTATTTCTGTTTCTACCAAACAGTTCTACTTTGGTTTCATCTGACCATATGACATTCCCCAATACCTTCTGATCATCCAAATGCTCTCTAGCAAACTTCAGATGGGCCCGGACATGTACTGGCTTAAGCAGGGGAACACGTCTGGCACTGCAGGATCTGAGTCCCTGGTGGTGTAGTGTGTTACTGATGGTAGCCTTTTGTTACGTTGGTCCCAGCTCTCTGCAGGTCACTAGGTCCTACCCGTGTGGTTCTGGGATTTTTGCACCGTTCTTGTGATCATTTTGACCCAACGGGGTGAGATCTTGCTGGAGCCCCAGATGGAGGGAGATTATAGTGGTCTTGTATGTCTTTCATTTTTTAATTATTGCTGCCACAGTTGATTTCTTCACACCAAGCTGCTTGCATATTGCAGATTCAGTCTTCCCAGCCTGGTACAGGGCTACAATCTTATTTCTGGTGTCTTTCGACAGCTCTTTGGTCTTCACCATAGGGGAGTTTGGAGTGTGGCTGTTTGAGGTTGACTATATTTACCATTTTGCCGTAGGCAAACTTAAACTCTATCAGTTTTCTATCTGTTAAACACTAAAACGTAACTTTTATTATGTATAATTCTTAACCTCTATACACACTATTTAAAAAACCTGATCTCTAACCTCATCATTTAACCCTTTTGCTTCTGAAAGAAGGAATAACTCCCTTTCTATTATCAAGTCTGGTGGAGCACCACCTATTAACAGGAGAGCCTTATTTCTATAGCAAATTACTAACTCCAGTAAGGGATCCCAAGCCTACTACTTGGGCAGTCGTCCCTAATCTCATGGACACAGAACAAATAAGGCCCCCTTGTGACACCGTCTGCAGCGGGTGACACTTGTAGACAGAGGTGAGAAATCACAATTTGTCCTCTTCTGCATCCTGTGGTGTGGGAGCACAGGCAATTATTTCAAATGGCAATACAAATACGCCACCAGTGGCAGGAAATGGACAGGTTATGAACGCAGTGCAAACTCAATCTCAGACGCAAATGCGTCCACTTTTTTTAGAACCACCAAGGATTCTCTTGAGGGATCGAGAGAAGGGGAATTAACAGAAATAACAAAGGATGGAGCACTTCAAGTGATTAACTTATCCTCTCATAGATTAACAGAAAATCAAAAACAGGTGTTGGCATATGGGCTTACGTTCACTCCCATGCCCAAAATTAATGAATTTGTATGGGTAAAATATATTAATCTCATTGCTAGAAAGTTGCCTTTGCATAAATGTCATAAAATGAAAAATAATAATGAACAAACCTTTAGGAAACTAGAGGAGAAAACATTGGGTGATCTTGAACAATTGCAGGTTGAAGGTGAAGGAGACCCCATAATTCTAGATATACCATTGACAAATTTGAAACCATAATCTAGAAATACACCTCCAATCTCACAATATAATCTATTGGATACGTTTGTGGAAGTAGTAACGCAAGATATAAAGAAACTAGCACTCAGACGACAACCATCTTCTTTAAATTTAAAATGGGAGGAAGAAGTAGCTATTGCAGAATTACAATCTAACAGGGAGATAGTAATCAAACCCAGTGACAAGGGTGGTAATATTGTCATCTTAAATAAAAGTGACTATAGAGCGATGGTTGAGAGAATACTTGGTGATTCAGAAACATATGAGAGGCCATTGGAAGGAATGAAGTATTTTAGCCTGTGAATTTTTTTCTGTCACTCTTTAAGAGCCAAATTTTCTTCACTAAGTTGTTCCACATATCCTGTTTACTGTTATAAAAGGTAATTGCGGCTTCTCCTCCCCTGTGTTAGCATAAAAATTAACCTGAACATCATCTCCCATTGACTTTAATGGGGTTCGGCGTTCGGTTTGAATTTCTCAAATTTCGAAATTCGTCCCAAACTCGAATTTTTTACGGCTCACTCATCTCTAATCACCACCTACAATGTGAGAGGGATTATAGCCACAAAAAATTCCATAAACTCATAAAAATCTGCAATGAAATTGTATGGACCGGGGGCGGGTCCTAATCATGGCTGAGTAAGGACGTGCTTTTGAGAGCTCCTCGTCCTCCTTACTCACTTTGGCTGCCAAACACCAGCTTCGATAGGGAAATCTAATAGGAAACTGACCCTGAGATCCTCTGCTCGTCCCCTGTCCCCCCAGGGTGACATAGGGGCGTTCTTCCACCCGATCGCCCTGCCGGCCCGATCCGACAGGAAACGCTGCGGGACGGAGCAACATGGCGGAAACATATCTCAGCAAGCCCCCTCATCCCCACCTGCCTCGGGGACTAACCTCCTGCTCCTGGAGGACTCCGCTCCGCTTCACCTCGATCTCCTGGGGCCCGCTTCCCCGCCGCGGGCACCCGAGGTCTGTCCTGCTGTGACGCCGGCCTCACACGCGACCAGCAAAGATGGCGCCCCCACTCCGGATGCTCCCTCTTCACCCCCGGTAAGCGCGCAGCCACAAGCTGCGCCTCAGGAGCCACGCCGAACCCAGCCGGGGGCAGCGGCCGACACTCAGCTGCCGGGCATCGTTGGCCGACGCTGCTGTGACAGCTCCGCACCCCCCGCCAACGGATCCCAGGCCACACCGGCGCCGGATAACCTACTGCGACCGGCAACACCAAGCAGGCAGCTGACGCCACGAGGTATGACGGCAAGCCAGGGGACACAGGGTTCTAACCATGCCTCCATCCTGGACTCTCCGGTGTCCTGTTTAAGGAGCCTGCTATTACCCTCCCCTCAGGCTCCCACCATCAGTAGCCCGCCTGTATATATAGTGGGGCCTGTAGCACTACCCCAGACGACGACCCCTCTGCCTCGCACCCCATGTGGCGTCCTGGAACAATTTGATCCCTGTGCTGGGGATCCGGCCGCCCAGGAGACTGCACAAGCCACGCAGGCCTCCAATACATCATCTCTGCAAAGCCACCCCAGTCGTCCTGCAGAACCCGCTGGACCTCAGAGCTGCCACTATGATTCCCCTTCTGCCCATGGCTATGCCTCACCCCAAGCCCAATAGTGCGCCAATATCCCTGCATCCAACAAGCCCTCTCCACACTGGTCTACTGGCTCCTCCTGGGATGGCCAAATGGCTTTCCCTGACGGATATGCGACTGGAACAAGCGCCTCTTCCCCTGTTCTGCACCCGACAGTGGCTATGTCAGCTGTGGCAGCTTTATCTCCTCCTACTTTGTGTCACACTCCACTGTATCTCTCTGGTGATGCTGAGATGGCTCCCTCTGCACATGTTACGCAGGATGATTCCAGAAGCTCATCTGGCTCTCTTTTCAAGTCCGAAGACGACGACAAACCAGTCACGATCTCTGACCTACAGCGAATTATACAGTCTCTACCATCCAAGGACGATTTGTCAGCTTTGGCTAAGCATATTATAAGCGAATGCAGACAGGAAATTTCTCTCTTTCGGTCCGAACTGTCTTCATTGGGCACCAGGGTATCCACGCTGGACCAAACCCAACAATCCCAATCAGTGTCGTTGCAAGCTCTGCAATCCTCTTCGTCCCAGCACTCTTCACAAATTTTTGCGCTACAACAGCACCTAGATGACTTGGAGAACAGGAGTAGACGCAACAACATTAGAATTCGTGGCCTGCCTGAATCTGTTACGTCTAGTGATCTCTACTCGGTTCTCACTGCACTCTTTAACGACCTGCTGGGTAGAAATCCGTCCACCCCTATCGAGATTGATCAAGCGCACAGGGCACTTCGCCCCCCCGGCACTGGATCCCAAGAAACCGAGAGATATTATATGCCGGGTTCATTTCTACCAACTGAAGGACGATATCCTGCGTTGCGCCCACCAGAGGCAAAAAATTCTATTCAAGGGCACCCCTATTCTACTACTCCAGGATCTCTCTAGGCACACTTTGGCCCAGCGAGCTGCCTTGAAGCCCCTTCTAGCAGTACTACAAGAACGTCGCATTCTCTATCGGTGGGGCTTCCCCTTTGCCCTCTTCATCCATGGGACAGAGAAAGCACTTACCATTCGTTCTCCTGACGACATCCCTTCGGTACTGCAGGAATTAGGGATACCGGATCTTGTGTTACCCCCTTGGCCCTCCTTGGACTCTTTCGTCGCTAGAAACCAGCCTCGGGACTCATCGGAAGTTCAGGGACTTCCTCCACGGGGAAACAGACGTCGCCGGCACCACATTGATTCCCCCACCGATTCCAACCCCACTTGAGGACAATCGTACCTGTTGTGTGGACACTCAATGGCCCTCGGGATTCGTGAGTTACCTTCAAGCAGATGTACCTCTTAGCAGGCTTTGCTACATCTCCATGTATTTGACTTGACCGGTTGTTTTGAATTGTTTGTTTTCCACCCTTTTTTTTTTTTTTTTTAACCCCTTTTGCACTTCCTCCCCCCTCCCCCCCACCTCCTTTCCCCTTCCTTACTTAACCCCACCTCCCCTCCCCCCCACGGAATTTTTTTTTTCTCCTCTTCCCCTTCTTTCTTTTCTTTTCTCTCCCCTCTTCCTTTCTCCCTGTTACTTAAGCCATGGGTCTTGTCTTATTTCAAAGGTTCCCCCTATCACTGGAACATATGGGTTCTTTGTTATGCGCTTTGGCTAGCCATTTTCATATGTTTTCACATTCTTTACGCTACTAAGGGACGACGGAGCCCGGATGGGCTGTATTCTTATCCCCTCCTTTTTTTTTTTTCTTTTTACCTCTTGCACGACATGGCGGACTTGTCCTTTGCCTCCTTTAATGTACAGGGTCTTAATTCCCCGAGTAAACGGTCCCAGGTCTTATACCATTTTCACAAACAGAGAGTTAAGGTCGTTTGTCTTCAAGAAACGCACTTTAAGGAGGGACGCGTACCTAACATACGCAATAAATACTATACCGACTTTTTTTTGCGAACTGTCAGGAGTCCAGGTCCAAGGGGGGGGCGGTGGCACTCAAGTCCCTGGTGCATCGGGTTCAGGCATGCTGGACTGATGAGAATGGGCGGTATATACTCCTGATCCTTGATATAGGAGGCCATCTCTTTACCATTGTGAATGTATATGTTCCAAACCAGGGGCAGGCTAATTTTTTCGCTTGCTTAGTGGAGAAACTGATCCTCCTAGCCCAGGGCACCATAGTTCTCTGTGGGGACTTGAATGCGACCTTAGACCCCACTCTTGATAACTCTTCAGGTAGCTCTTCGCTTTCCTACTCGTCTATAAAGTCCATTAAAAAGGCCTACACCCTACTTCAACTTTGTGACGTCTGGCGGATGCAGCACCCCAGCAGTAAAGATTATAGTTTCTACTCCCACCCCCACAAGGTCTATAGCCGTCTTGACTATATACTAGTATCGCATGGGGCCCTACCCTGGGTCTCCTCCACTTCGGTGGGCAACATCCTCCTCTCCGACCATGCACCGGTCT
Source organism: Phyllomedusa bahiana (assembly GCA_025379985.1). Classification (NCBI taxonomy): domain Eukaryota; kingdom Metazoa; phylum Chordata; class Amphibia; order Anura; family Hylidae; genus Phyllomedusa; species Phyllomedusa bahiana. The sequence goes on from JAODAL010023268.1 coordinate 17,870, forward strand.
TCTGCTCGTTAACGCTCCCTTCTGCCTCTAGGCCTTCCTGGTCATGGCGCCTGAATGAGTCTTTGTTGTTAGATTCTGTCTGCACTGCAGACATATCCCAAGCTATTACTAATTTTATACAGGACCATAACCACGATGCCACTTCCCCGACGGTTCAATGGGAAGCTGCAAAATGCGTGATACGGGGAGTCCTGATCAGGCATGGCTCGAGGCTAAAGAAAGACAGAGCATCTAAACTAAAATCGGCTCTCTCCCGGGTGTCTGCATTGGAGACTCAGCATAAGCAAGCTTTGTCATCAGACACACTGCGAGAGTTGCTTGCTGCAAGACTAGAGGTTAAACGTCTGCTGGAGGCATCTTGGAAAAAGTTCCTCCAAGTTGGCCGTAGCCGCCTTTATGAATACAGTAACAAATGTGGGAAAATGCTGGCACGGGCATTACGGCACCGAATGGCTAAAATGCATATACCTCAGATCAGGTCTACGGCTGGCTCTCTGGTCCACACGACAGAGGAAATAGGCAGGATATTCCAAACTTTTTACTCTAACTTGTACAACCTCCAACAACCTCCGGCTCCGGTCGGGGAACCGGCTTTTCCTACTCTCTCCTCAGACCCTCTGGGGGTTGACTTTTCGGGATTTGAGTCACCATTCAGTGCCTCAGAGGTATCTTCAGTAATTTCGGGTCTACCGAGTGGGAAGAGCCCGGGCCCTGACGGATTTACGGACAAATTCTATAAAGCATTCCGAGATGTATTAACTCCTCTGCTTTTGCAGGCATTTAACCATGTCTCAGTAGACAACCCATTCCCTGCCCATGCGACACTGGCCCATATTGCATTAATACCTAAACCGGGTAAGGACCCTTCTTCATGTGGAAGCTATCGCCCAATTTCTTTATTAAATGTCGATCTTAAAATATATGCGAAGTTACTGGCAAATAGGCTCAACACGGTGCTCCCAGATCTTGTACACCATGACCAGGTGGGATTTGTCCCGGGAAGGGAAGCCCGGGATAACACCCTAAAGACCCTGGACATTATCCATCACGCACAAGCCCGCAAGATCCCCCTAATGGTCCTATCTCTGGACGCCGAAAAGGCCTTTGATAGGATTTCCTGGTCATCATTAGTTGCCACTCTTCGGCGTGTAGGGATGGGACCTTTGTTCATTTCAAAAATCCTGGCCCTCTATCAAACCCCCACAGCTAAATTGAAGATTAACGGTACTCTTTCAGACTCATTCATAATTACTAATGGCACGAGGCAAGGCTGTCCCCTATCGCCCCTACTGTACGTCCTAGTTATGGAGAACTTACTCTCTGCAATACGTAATGCTCAGGGAATAACGGGAATCAAAATTGCGAAGACAGAATACAAATGCTCGGCGTTTGCGGATGACCTTTTGATATATTTAACGGAACCGGTCACCTCCCTTCCATCCCTTATGGCTGTCCTGCAACAATTTGGTGCCTGGTCCAATTTCAAAATTAACATATCTAAGTCTGAAGCATTGAGCATAGGCCTACCACCCCTAGTTCTCTCTCAACTTCAACGTGACTACCCCTTCGCATGGCCGCCTAAAGGCTTATCCTACTTAGGGATAACTGTCCCAGCAACTCTGACAGATATCTTCTCTCTCAATTTTGAGAATATGCTTTCCCTGATTACTCGGGACTTAACCTCTTGGACCAAGCAGTGCTTTTCTTGGTTTGGCAGAGTCAATATCTTAAAAATGACGATACTACCACGTATCCTTTATTTACTACAAACAATCCCTGTCCTCCATCCCAAACTTTTTTGGTGTCGTATACAGTCGTCTTTCACGTAATTTGTTTGGCCCTCTGCTCGCCCCCGGTTATCGTACTCGGTATTGACTAGGCACAAGGCTTTAGGTGGGCTGGGACTTCCTGATTGTCGGAAATATTACTTGGCTTCTGCGTATGCTAGGGTCTTAGATATGGTGTGTCAGGATGATAGGAAGATATGGACTCGAATTGCGCGGGATGTTTCTCCCCTGTCCTTGGCGTCGCTCCCTTGGATCTGGACTCCTTCCCTTGCAAACCGTTTTGATTTTTCATACTCTGTTAAACACACATTAGCTTCGGTTTGCTCTCACAAAGCGTACCAGAATCTAATTGATAGATCAGGCCCTCTTCTACCAATCACGGACAACCCTTCCTTTCCACCAGGCCTAGGCTCACATTCCTTTTTTGGGGGCTCTAAATTACTCCCTCTACGCCTCCGCCAGTGATGGTTGGCGGTCAATTGTCCCGCTGTCAGGCCTGGCAGTGGCAATCTCCTGTCATAAGTCCTCCAGCTTCCAGACCTCCAATTGAAACATTTCCTCACTTCCCACGGAATGCCCTTAAGCCCAGAGACCTCTTACTAGGTTTGAGCACCTGTGTCTGCAGCACTCTCCTCCGAGACACTCCATATCTATACTTTATTCTGAGCTCTCTGCTAGTGATAGACTTGACCTTCCTCCCTATTGCGCTGCCTGGGAGAAATATCTCGGTAAGTGCTTTCCCCACTCACAATTGTCACGGGTGGTCCCGCGACCCCCGCCCCGGATCGCGGGCACACCCGTGGGTTCACCGACGTAGCGCACCAAGGCCAGCCCGCATTGACGTGCGGTGGGCCGCTCACCGGCCGGCCCCGCTCTCCCCTACTTTCCCGTCCGTGCTCCTTGTTGCGGTCTCCAGCCTCCGGCGCGCTCGGCGTCCTCCGACAATCTAAATGCGCAGCGGCTACGCCGCACTATGAGATTAAAGGGCAGTGTACCGGTAATTGGCTTTATGCCAGTCACTGCCCTTACTTTAAGACACGATGCCCCTTCCTGGGCCATTGCCAGTCTTTAGTGCCATTGTATGCCTTTAGAGAAAGCGTCTAACCATTGTTCCTGATTAATACCGTGTACCGTACCTTTCAGCTTCCGTTCCTTGACCACGCTTCTTGCCGCTGCCCCTGACCTTGAGCCTGTCCACGACCACAACCTGTGCCGCCTGCCCTGACCTTTGCCTGTCTCCCTGACTACGAGCCTGCCTGACGTTCTGCACGTGCTATACTCGGCTGCCACCGCAAGCAAGTTTACATCAGGGCACCTGGTAAGACTCTACGCCGCATCAAGTCCATCCGCTTTGCGGCGGCTCATGTGAAAACGTGACCTACGTAGATACCGTTCCCTGGCGTTGTCTTACAACCATCGCTTTCGGTGTCCAGTGACCACTCTACCTTCACAGGTACTTGACACAATGGCATAAATGCTTTGAATAAAAATTCGGCCTTTACAGCAACAAGCACAGAAACATGCTTTCAAGGGACTTAACCCGTTGGTAAAGGGTTTCCACACACGATGATAATGCATTAAAGTGAGTTCCCGCAAGTACCGTTAGGCTTGCTGGCGCTGCGGAACCTCAAAGGGACAATGCTAACACAGTGGGGGACATGCCCCCCCCCCTACAAGTGTTTTTATGGCACAGTAACCGTGCATAAGAGATATTACAGGACTGTCAATCCCTAAGACTCTCAGAGGCGCATTGCCTATTCATGTTTGACGTAAGGGACTTCGCTTATAACAAACTCTCCTTAACATTTGTTGCAGGGTTTAAAACAGTCTCCCTAGGCGCTGGAATGTCGTGAATCCACCACTATTGAAGAATGTGCAACACTGAAGTACCCCATGTCCACCACCATGAAAACTACTATCATGACAGACGATCAGAAGCCCGTCATTGGCCAGTACATTGGCGCCATGGCTCAATTGCAGGACTTCCCCTGCCTTTTATTCCTCTTGAGGGTAGGGGCGACCGAGGCTGCTGGCATTAAACCCTTTTTTTCCTACCTCAATCCACCTCACTCTCATCCTTACACTCTTCATCCCTTCCCTGCCTCTTCCTTCCCCTGTATACAGTATGTGGCGTTGGATTGCCCGATTTTTGTCCTTGTGGTCCACTTTACAGCCTCCGAAACAGCTCACCCTCTTGTTCTTGACACAATTACTCAGGTTGGGCCTTCAAGCCCCTTTTTAATGCATAGGTTATCACAATATGGTGTATTCTTTCCACTTGAAAGTATGTAATTGACAACTAATCTGTTCAAGTACTTTTTATGTTGCAACCGACTAGAATCGTTTCAATGTCTATGCAATAGTTCCTCATCAACTACTGCTAATGTCTGACATATGTTTTAATTTTGCTGTTTATTGTCTCTATTCACCTTGAAGTTTATTACAATTTGTAAAGTGTACTCAATCTTTAATCCTAAATTATTTTTTGTTGTACTATCACTTTCTTAATAAATCTTATATTTGAAAATGAAAAAAAAAAAAAGAAATTGTACGGACCCCCTTCCTCTCCCAGCTTTATAGAATAGTCACAGGATTTCTAATCCCTGCAGAATTTATGTGTGGGAGACTGTAGACTCTGACAGAAGCTGCTTTCTATCACCCTCACACATCAGACATGATTTTAACATGCATTATAAAAGTGAAGTTTTAATATTTCACCAGTTTAGGATATTTCTGGAAACTCTGGTCACATTCTGTAGCAACCGGCACATTGGTGACACAAAAAACTGCAATGTATGAAAACAAAAATGGAGGGTATATAATACAATCTATGTGATTCAATGTGACTTTTTATCTCTGTAAAGGCAAAGTAATGAAGAGCGACCATGGACGAGATCTGCCTCCTTGTATCCTAGATCCTACAGTGACAGATGGATCTCATGGATCAGCCTCTATTAGTATGCGCGGGATTGTATATTTTCTTCCCAAACCACACCTATTTAGAGAAAGAGATTATGAATAAAGTGGTAAATAAAGATTATTGAACAGTTTTGCCTTGTTCCATATTTTTATGTACGTAATAGAAAATATTGGGAACTGTAATGGGTGCAACACATACCCCACACAGTCCACACACTCATTAAGAAAAACTTTACCACCACTTAGAAATAATGGGGAAGCTCACACCCAAGCACTACATTATCTCAGGTGCAAGTGCGACCCTTAGCAGTCACTAGGTAACATGTGCACGCAAGCACTCAAAGTAAAACTGGGGTGCCTGGGGCTCACCAATGGAGTTGATTCACACCAGTAAAGTTTATTTTTGAGGCCTACCCTACAGCTACTATACATGACTGCACATACTCCACATGACTCTTACACTCTTTTTCTTGCTTTCTGCCTGTTATTTTACCTTCCTTTCTCCCTGAAAAGCAGCCCAAGGGCCCAGTATGCCCAGTCGCCCATCAGGAGTTTCCACTACTGACCTGTGGGCCACTTCAAGCCTCCAACGCCTTATACCCTACAGAGATTATAAGGTTCTTAGGACAACAAGTGAAAACCTATAAAGTTTCAGGTTTTAATATACAAGTCCAGCGCTTAGATGCAGAAAATAATGTCTATGGATCTATGTGCATCAATGATAGGGAATAAAGGTGATTAATCTCTTGAGCCCCAAACCTGAAAAGTATGTAATTACTAGCTAAATTATGTAGTATTTGCCTCCTTGCGTTTCAACAGTTACATGACACAGTTTTATGCTGGAGAAGTTGAACATTTTGAGGGCATTTATTAAGTTTACAAATAAATTACTGTAGAATTTTGTAATTTTTTATTAATTTTTTTGTTTTTATAATTATTTTTTACACCATTCACATTTCACACTAAATATCCAATTAGATAAATTCTACAGGTTATTACGGTTATTTACATACCTAATATGTGTAGGTTTTTTTTTGTGTGTAGCATATGCACAATAACTTTTTTATTAACTATTTATTTTTATTTTATTATTTATTTTATTTATTATTTCTACACTTTTTATGTTTTTTAATTTTTTCTTATTAAAGGACATGTATTGTACAATTTTTTTGTTACATTTAGTAATGTATTAGCATATTATGTATGCTAATATATTACAATCTGTGTCAGTCTGACAAAGGCAACGGTCAGGGCAGCACACCGAGTGCCCTGACTGCAGGCTTGTTATACAGACAGCCCTGGTGCTACTCTAGGTCCCCAGGGCTGACAGTTCAGACATTCTCTGGGCTCTGTCAGCCCACTGGGAGTCCTTATCACCCGATGGAGCAGGGAGATGCTCTTTGATTATGATGTGGTCATGGACCACGGCAATTAAAGAGTTAAGAGCCGGGGATCAGAGGTTTCCTCAACTTCCTGGCACTTACAGAGACTGATCTAGGAACATAGTTAACTACATCTCCATTCCTAGCTCAGCTGCGGCGCTGGGAGCCGCAAAACCTCTCTTTCTGCAGCGATGTCTCTAAACATTGCTGCAGAAGAATGACCTGCAATGCCATTGGCCAATGGACCGTGGGCAGTCATTAAAGGGGTTTTGCCACGAAGTAAAATTGATGTGGAAATCTTGCAAACTAAATAATAAACATTTTCACTATTCATGTTTATTAAAAATTCTGGACCGTTTTATTTTTAGCTGCTCCTTTAGTGCTCCATTGTTTACAGCTCGTCTCCAGGGGATACGACCAGGGCTAAAAGCTATTCAGTCCTGGTCGCACATGCTCAGACATCACCTCTCCTCTCAGGCAGCTACAGAGTGTTCATTCCCAGGTGCTGTCACTCTACTCCCGTCCTCTGTTCTCCTTAGTAATTAGTCAAACAGTGCAAGTAAATAAAAAAAGAAACCTCAATGAGGTTTGTGCATTGATAAAGGGAAATAAAATCCACAGGTTTGGTTCCTGAAGGAATTTGAACCGAGGACCCTTGTGCTGTGAGGTAAAAGCTTTACCTCTGAGCTATTCACAGCTTTATATATAAACAGACCTTTCTTTCACTAGAAAGAGGAAAGGCCTGGTGATGTCATCCTGCTGGGTCACATGATCTGCAAGTAAAACAAATCCCACACACCCCCTTCTGAGCACACAGAGCTGAAGAGCCGGATGCAGGAGGTAAGAAATGAGGTCGTGGCAAAACCCCTTTAATAGGTTAAACCATTTCCTGTCCTCCATTTTCATGGTATATTTGGGGTTCGCTTGCTCTGGTTCTGGGTTTTAAGATTTGTTCTCACTAAATCCTGAAACTCAATGACCAGTCAGGAGAGTTGTGTCACATCACGTCCATTCTTCCATCCTGACACCATCCTAGTGCTATTTCCAGCATGCACGGTCATCAACATGAGAACTACCCAACAGTGAGTACTCACGCCAGCAGATTCATATACAGCAAGCTGCTATCCCTGAGTGTCCTGACAACGTTCCATCATGGACGGCAGGAGGTTATTCAATAATTTGTACTTCAATGGCTCTTTAATGGGATCCCATCCCCTACACTCACACCCACACCAATTATCCTTGGTCACTGGTCGCCCTTCCATGGAAACTTTTGGTAGATACTATCCACTACACACCAGGGACAACATACAGGACCTGCCATTCTGGAGATGCTCCGACCCAGTCATCTACACATCACAAATTGGCCCTTGTCAGAGTCACTCAGGTTGTTACACTTGTCCATTTTTCCTGCTTACAACATCAACCTTAGGAATGGACTGGTCACCTCCTGACAGGTGCCAGGTAATGTTATTCACTTCACTCACCATTAATTTGCTCAACCTGTCCAAACCGTGCTGCAAAAACTCACATCATGGAACCATGAAAATTGGTGGTAATGCAGAGTGCGATTGTTCCTTCATGGTTCCCAAAGATGTGCTTGATTTATGAGCAGCTGAAAACGGTGCTCACAAGAGATGCCATCAACGTGTGATAGGTGTGGGTCCCACCTCTCAAGAATGAGCGCTGGATCCGATACATGTTGAATAAAGAGGTGTTTGGAATACAGCCAGTCCCTGACTTACACCGTTCTGACTTACATCCGTCCCCTAGTTACAAACAGAGACTTATGGGGCATGCTGGCACTTGTAGTTCCATGTTCCACAGCAGATAGTAGCTGTGGAACGACAAGTTCCAGCGTGCCACAGCAGCACATGAGGTGAAAATCTTCTTAACAGGGGAACAGAGAGTACAACAAATGTAAAAACCCTTCCATGCACTATCCAAAACTAAAAAAAAACCTTTGAGCTGGAGTTACACTTAATAAATCTACTTGTTCCGACTTACACACAAATTCAACATAAGAACAAACCTACAGTCCCTATCCCGTACATAACCCGGAGACTGCCTGTACTCCCATTGATAAGACACAGCAAGGAGTGATGTTGCCAGCCAGACCACTGCTAGAACAAAGAGGAGATAAGATACAGCAGGAAGTGAAAACACAATCCCATATCAGCAGCACTCTGTCAGCACTAAATATAGTCAAAAGGAACATATGAATTTTTGGAAAAGCATTTCTGCTACTATTAAATACATGAAAACTTGAAGTTCTTAGTGCACATTTTTGATCAAAACTGTAAATAATGGCAGATGGCTTTTACAGTTTTGATCTCCAATGTAAGAGCCTCAAGTTTTCATGCATTTGAAAGTAGCAGAAATGTATTTTTCAAAACTTCCTATGTTCCTTTTGACTGTCTTTAGTGCTAGTAGTGTGCTGCTGATATTGGATAATGCTTGTATTTTGCTGCCACACCAGGGTGCACCTATGTTAATTTTTCTGAAAAATCTTTTTGGATGTGCAGACCAAACATTGTTTTTAGACCGCATGAAGTGAAATCACCAACCCAACCACTGCTAGAGAAGAGAGGAGATAAGATACAGCAGGGAGTGATGTTACCATCTCGACCACTGCTAGAGCAGAGAGGAGATAAGACACAGCAAGGAGTAATATCACCAGCCAGACCACTGCTAGGGCAGAGAGAGGAGATAAGACACAGCAGGAAGTAATGTTACCATCTCGACCACTGCTAGAGCAAAGAGTAGATAAGAAACAGCATGAAGTGAAGTAACCAACCCAACTACTGCTAGAGCAGAGAGAAGATAATATACAGCAGGGAGTGATGTTACCATCCTGACCACTGCTAGAGCAGAGAGCAGCTAAGAAACAGCAGGACGTGATGTCACCAGCGAGACCACTGCTAGAGCAGAGAAAAGATAAGACACAGCAGGAAGTGATGTCACCATCTCGACCACTGCTAGAGCAAAGAGTAGATAAGACACAGCATGAAGTGAAGTCACCAACCCAATTACTGCTAGAGCAGAGAGAAGATAAGACACAGCAGGAAGTAATGTTACCATCTGGACCACTGCTAGAGCCAAGAGTAGATAAGACAAAGCATGAAGTAACATACACACGGCTTTCAGTGAATGCACCTGCACTTCGCTCATCAGAGCTAGTTCCTGGCAGGAAACACCTCAGTCCGGCACAACGGCTTCAAGTGAGTAAATTTATTACAAATACATGTGCAGCGGTACAAACATGTGAAAAAGCTGGCACTTGGCCTATGAAGTGACATAACCAACCCAACTACTGCTAGAGAAGAGAGAAGATAAGATACAGCAGGGAGTGATGTTACCATCCTGACCACTGCTAGAGCAAAAAGTAGCTAAGACACAGCAGGAAGTGATGTCACCAGTCACACCACTACTAGAGCAGAGAGAGGAAATAAGACAAGCAGGAAGTAATGTCACTAGCGTTCTAGGACTGTTAGAGCAGAGATAGGTGGTCGGTAACTAGAGAAACTTCTGTAAAAAATCAGGATGTAAGGACTGTTTTAACTATGAAGTTAAGCAAAATCAGAACAGCAATGTATGTGGTAATAATCTTTATTTACCCTTGCTGTCGTTTTTAACGCTAATTGACGTGGTTTGATTAGGCCTTTATAGCCTAAAATAGGCTGGTCACTAGGTACTTACAAAGATGATGGCCCAATTATGTCCCCTGTGGCACTCCACTAGTAACTTTGACCCCTTCAATACCCACAGTGGTACCCCACTAATAACATTGAGCCTACTAATAATGTCTTCTGCAGCAACCCATTAGTTACCATTCCAGTATTGCCCCTGGTGGTGTCCCACAAGTTATTGTGACCCCCTCCAATACTACCCTCGGTGATACCCAAGTAGTAATTAGCATCCATTGTATGACTATGAATATAACAGTGCTATGCCCCACTGTTTGACCCAGGGTAACTGGCTTTGGATGGGTCTGGTATGAGTAACCACCTGTCCACTTTCCAGCATAGTCTTATTAAGGTGCTCTGGTTTGGGCTGGGCCTCCCTGAGTGTATAGCTGCTTGTATATTGCTTTGCCATTACCTTCCCACCAGTTTTTTTATTTTCTGACTTTCTGTCTGGAGTTGGGTCTGAGAGGATAACATTTGCTGCAGTGTAGGGTGTGTGTTCCTTAAAAACCGAGGATCCTGTGGACTCAGTGAGTATGGGTGGAGGTGAATCTGGTTAGGGATGGACCTGAGAAGATGGAGCTTGATGGAGAGCGTGGAGCAAAATGACAGATATGTGCTCAGAACAATAAGTAACTTGACAAACTAGATATATGAGGAAGACTGTATGAAATAAAAGATTTCTAAGGGGTAGCAGAGAGGAGGATAAGGGAGGGTTTATTTTGTACAATTTTTGGAGTTATTTTCCCATCCAACATCTACATTCCAGTGGAGAAACAAGGATGACAGATGTACAGTATGTGGTCATTCTTTCTGTCTTCATACCTTGCTCAAATTACTTCTATGGAAGGCAGCATCATGGTTCTTCAACCATCAATATGGTCTAGGAAGGCATCTAGAGTTTTCATGGTAGCATAGGCTTGTTGCACAGTAGCAAGCCACTGAAGGAAGGGGATATGAGTCTACTCACTGTGGGTTGAGGAGCCACAAGGAGACAGTGGATGACCCAGAAATACAGGCTTCGGTAGGTCAGGTGAGGTCAGCAACTTATCAGAACTTGCTGTGGACATGAGGTTTCTCCGAATACGTAGTCTGGTTTAGGTTCTGCAATTTTGGACATTGGTCCCATTAGATGTTTGGCTGTTACAGGCTTCAGATACATGAGGTTCGGTTGTCAATGTAATGGTTTGAGGAAGCTGCTGTTGACCCCAGATCCTTCTGACTACATAGTCTATTTTAGATCTTCCTGAGATATATAATTGTTTGCATATAGGAATAAACTAAGCTTTTTCCACTACCTTCCTGTAAGATCTTCCATTTGGTGTCTCTGTCTTTGGAGCAGGGCAGATCTGATAATACCTGCAACCTATAAGGGCCTGCATCTGAATATCCTGATAGCATTCATCCCCTCCCCCCTCTATAGTCATATCATTGTGAAGCAGCACGTGAAATAAACAGGACATAAGGAGCCTCTACATCCTGCTCCTCCCCCATCATCTCTATAAAGAATCAAGCACCGGAGCCGGATCCCTCATCTCTCCAGGACCAGACAACATGGCTTCAGTCTCTCTTCTTCTCCCCTTAATTTTGAGCTTTGTGGGTAACCCTGTCACTGTGGCGGAAACGGACCCATCTATTGAAAATCTTGGTAAGTTCCATGAAGGACATTACAAGTGACATCTAAAGACCCTTTAGACTCCTAACGTACTTACCACATGGCTGGGGGTCTGAAGGGTGGGAAGGTCTGTGCTGGATCTAACTACAGAAAGTACCATAAGTGCCATGTCTTCATCTGACTCAGATCCATGAGGAAGTCGACTTCATGAGATCATATTTGTCTTGTACTTTTCTTCTACGTTCTAACCCAAAAGGAAGGTAAGAATTCTCCTGATTCCTTCTTAAGTTGCCTATATAAGTGAGACAAATGTTGCACATAGGCAACCATGTAGTGTGTATGAGGGTCACCAGTAGAAGGAAATGTTGGATCTCAACATGCCTGATTCGTTGGGGGGACAGAGGGATCTGGAGGAGAAATGAAGGGAACAAAGGAGTCTGGAGGGGAACAGAGGGATCTGGGGAGGACAGAGAGGTCTGGAGGAGTAATACAGAGGACAGAGGATTCTGGAGGGTAATAGAGGGATCTGGAGTAAACAAAAGTATGAGGGGACAGAGAAGTCTGGAAAAGACAGATTTTGCCACAGTGTCTATATAGTCTACAGCTGGTTTCATCCTGTCAATTTATTCTACAGCTTGTGCCATCCTGTATATCCAGTTTGGAGCTTTGTCAAACACATGTATCTTGAATTGTCCTCCTGTCTTTCATCTAACTCACTTCTTGACTCATTGCAGTCTGATTTCCGACCCCAACACTCTACTGAAACTGCACTAGCTAAAGTCGCCAATGACTTTATAACTGCAAAAGCTTCATGCCACTAATCTGTGCTCCTCCTCCTAGACCTGTCCTATCCCTTTTCCATTACTCTGTGCCACTACTCCTCCTAGACCTGATCTCTGCCTTCTCCATTACTCTGTGCTCCTCCTTCTAGACCCATCCTCTGCCTTCTCCATTACTTTGTGCTCTTACTCCTAGACCTGTCCTCTTCCTTCTCCATTACTCTGTGCTCCTCCTCCTAAACCTGTCCTCTGCCCTCTCCATTACTCCTTGCTCCTCCTCCTCCGCCTGTCCTCTGCCTTCTTAATTACTCTGTTCTCCTCCCTCTAGTCCGGTCCTCTGCCTTATCCATTACTCCAGGCTCCTCCTCCTAGACCTGTCCTCTGCCTTCTCCATTACTCTGTGCTCCTCCTAGACCTATCCTCTGTCATCTCCATTACTCTGTGCTCCTCCTCGTTAACCTGTCCTCTGCATTCTCCATTACTCTGTGCTCCTCCTAGACCAATCCTCTGCCATCTCCATTACTCTGTGCTCCTCCCTCTAGACCTGTCCTCTGCCTTCTAAATTACTCTGTGCTCCTCCCTCTAGACCTGTCCTCTGTCTTCTACATTACTCTGTGCTCCTCATAGATCTGTCCTCTGTCATCTCCATTACTCTGTGCTCCTCCTAGACTTCTTATCTGCCTTCTTCATTATTCTGTGCTCCTCCCTCTAGACCTTTCCTCTGTCATCTCCATTGCTCTTTGCATCTCCTTCTAGATTGCTCATCTGCCTTCTCCATTACTCTGTACTGCTCCTTCTAGACCTGTCCTCTGCCTTCTCCATTACTCTGTGCTCCTCCTTCTAGACCCATCCTCTGCCTTCTCCATTACTCTGTGCTCCTCCTTCTAGACCTGTCCTCTGCCTTCTCCATTACTCTGTGCTCCTCCTCCTAGACCCATCCTCTGCCTTCTCCATTACTCTGTGCTCCTCCTCCTAGACCCGTCCTCTGTCTTCTCCATTACTCTGTGCTCCTCCTCCTAGACCTGTCCTCTGCCTTCTCCATTACTCTGTGCTCCTCCTCCTAGACCTGTCCTCTGCCTTCTCCATTACTCTGTACTGCTCCTTCTAGACCTGTCCTCTGCCTTCTCCATTACTCTGTACTGCTCCTCCTAGACCTGTCCTCTGCCTTCTTCCTTATTCTGTGCTCCTCCAAGATCTGTCCTCTGCCAACTCCATTATTCTGTGCTCCTCCCCCAAGTCCTGTTCTCTGCCATCTCCATTGCTATTTGCACCTCCTCTTAGACCTGTCCTCTGCCTTCTCCATTACGCTATACTCCAACAAGATCTGTCCTCTGCCTTCACCTTCACTCTGTGTTTCTCCTCCTACATCTGTACTCTGCCGTTGACACAGTCAATATATTCCTACTTTTACCAATTCTTTTTTCTTCCCTTGGCATCACAGGCTTGACTTCCTTTTCTCCTATATTCTGCATCTCTCACTCCTCCTCTTCCCCTCTCCCTGTTGGTGCCCCTCAGGGGTCAGTCCTGGAGACACTACTATTCTCTCTATATATACCTTTGGCCTCAGTGAAATCTTAACATCACATGCCTTCCAGTACCAATTGCATACAGACGACACTCAAATCTACATCTTTGGCCCAGATGTTAACTTTTTGCTTTCCAGTATCATCCATATCTTCTTTCTCCTCTTGTTTTCTCAAACTAAGTTTGGAGAAAACTGAATTCATCATCTTTTTTCCATCCAACTCCACCTTTTTATCTATCTATCTATCTATCTATCTATCTATCTATCTATCTATCTATCTATCTATCTATCTATCACAGTCAATGGCTCTACTCTCTCCCCAGTACCACAAGTCTACTTTCTTAGGATTATTCTTGACTCTTCCTTGTCTTTCAAACCATACAGCCAAGCCCTGACCACCTCCTGCCACCTGAAAAAATTATTTCCAGAATCGTCTCCTTTCTTGACTTTGACTCCTCAAAATTGCTTGTTCGTGCCCTCATCATCTCACTTATGGATTACCATTTTCTGTGGCCTCCTATCTAGCACTCTTGCTCTCCTTTCATCCATTCTTAACTCCGCTTCCTGTCTGATCCACCTCTCTCCTCGCTCCTCCTCTGCATCTCCACTGTCCCAGTTTCTTCACTGGCGATGCATTGCCCAGCAGATTCAGTTCAAGTTCCTAACCACGATATAATTATATCAAGGGCACTCTCTCTCTTCAATTATTTATCCTTTATTATGCTGGACCTAAGTCTATGATGCACGTATAATGTAATGTAAATTGTGATTGTGAAGAATACAGGACAAAAAAATTGAAGCAAGAGTGCCGTTGATATAATTATACTATTGGGTGGACTTTGGTCATTTAACAGGCACCAATAATAAGGGAGGTGCTGAAGACATTAATTAGTTATTAACTATAATCTCTACCCCCCATTTATCTCTGCCTTAATCTCCAGATATCTCCCCTCACGCCATCTCTGCTCCTCACAGGACCTTCTTCTCTTCTCTCCTCTTATCAGCTTTTCACACAACCATCTCCAAGACTTCTCTCGTGCTTCCCCCACACTCTGGAACTCACTGCCCCAGAACATCAGACTCTCCACCACTTTCACCAGCTTCAAAAACAACATAAAAAATAAGTTCTTCAGTATAGCCTACAATTTACAATAACCCTGCTGCCACTACACCATAAGGTTATGGCCACACTGCAGTTGTAAAATGCCGGTCGGATTCTGTTTTCTAATTCTTTCGTCTTTTGACTGGTTTTGGGGGACAGTCTATCCGCAGCTTGTGGATTCGTCTGTTCCCCTAAACCATTGAATAGCACAGCTTCTTCCTGAAAACCTGGCGGACGATTGTGCATGTTCCGAGTATTTTGGAACGCCGGTGGTTTTGAAAACCGTCCAGCAGAAAATCCGTTCAATGTAGACTACTGAACGGATTTTCTATTAAAGTCTATCTGGATGGTTAACAGTTTTCAGATGGTTCCCAAATCAGCAAACGTCTGAAAATCTGATGAAAAACCCTTACCGTGTGGACGTACCCTAATACAAACTCAACTACTGTCTCCTTCCTCCTCCATTGTAGATTGTAAGCTCTTAGAGGCAGGCTCCTCTCTCCTTCCATATCAGTGTGTAATTTAGTGTTATCGTATTTATCTTATATTATATACCTGAACCCTTTGGCTTGTACAGCGACCTGGAATTAATGGTGCTTTAAAATATATAATAAAATTGATTAAAAAGAGTGCACTGATGATCTTGAGAGTGCAATGAAGATCCTGAAGGTGCACTGCAGATCCTGAGAGTACACTGAAGATACTGACAGTGCACTGCAGATCCTGAGAGTACACTGAAGATCCTGAGAGTACAATGAAGATACTGAGAGTGCACTGCAGATCCTGAGAGTACACTGAAGATTCTCAGAGTACAATAAAGATACTGAGAGTCCACTGCAGATCCTGAGAGTACACTGAAGATACTGAGAGTGCTCTGCAGATCCTGAGAGCACACTGAAGATCCTGAGAGTACAATGAAGATACTGAGAGTACACTGCAGATCCTGAGAGTACAATGAAAATACTGAGAGAGCACTGCAGATCCTGAGAGTACACTGAAGATACTGACAGTGCACTGCAGATCCTGAGAGTACACTGAAGATCCTGAGAGTACACTGAAGATCCTGAGAGTACAATGAAGATACTGAGAGTGCACTGCAGATCCTGAGAGTACACTGAAGATCCTGAGAGTACAATGAAGATACTGAGAGTCCACCGCAGATCCTGAGAGTACACTGCAAATCCTGAGAGTGCCCTGCAGATCCAGAAAATGCATTGAAGATCTTGAAAGTCCACTGCAGATCCTGAGAGTACACTGTGAGATCCTCATAGACCACACATATTGAAGGTGGTCAAACACAGGCAGATCTTTAAGCCCAGGCCAGTCAGTGGATGGGTGGAAGAGGGGGATACTGAGCAGGTAATGACACTAAACCTAGCTCCAGTCCAGTAGATAATCATTCTCTCTCTAATGTCCTCCTTCCTAATATTTGCAGAGAAACCTGGGAAGTGTCCAATAATCCTTGCATCTGAATATTGCCCTAGTCCTCGTCCTATTTCGGTGTGCACTAATGACTACCACTGTCCTGAAGATCAGAAGTGCTGTTTTGCCATCTGTAGGAGGAGGTGCTTCAGACCTGTAAGTATCATGACCTTCGATATTAGGGGGATTATACTAAAAAACAATTGTTTTGCCAAAACTATACAAACAATCCGTAAAATTCAATGAAAATATCTCTCAGTCCCGTGTCATATGATCAGGATTTAATCTTCTTATATTTTTATATCTCGCCATTCCCCATTTCTCAGCTTCATGTGCTCTCAAGCACCTAAAAAAAAAACAATACATCCATGAACCATTTCTGGGTCGCGCCATTTTCTCTATTTTTAACCAAAGGCTTTTTGGGTAGTTTAAAACGTGTTGGTTTAGGAGCTACTGTCAGTGTTGGACTGGGTGCATAGTGCCCACAGGTGGAACTGAATCTAGGGGCCACCAGTTGAGTTTTTTATGGGTCTACCAGTGGAATTTTAGTGGCTTACCCTAAAGCTACTGTAAATGGCTGTACCTGCCTCCTATACTCTTCCTCCTATACTCTGCCTCCTATACTCTGCCTCTTTCTCTGCTTTTTTGCCTCTTCTGAGGATGTATATGCAATAAAGAAAAAATTCAAGGTCTTCCATGGTCAGGGTCCGATCGGGGTTTTCGACTATTCCCACTTGGGCCAGCCAGAACCTGGCTACGGTATTACACTTTCTTATGTTCAGTTTCTCAAATAATTTTGGTGATTTTTTTAACTTAATATATAGGGAGAATTTGCATAAATTTTTTTGTAATATCAGGGGAAAAAATTAAATGAAAAATATAAAAAAAGATTTTCTATTTTTTTAATGAAAGACATGCCAGTAGAATCTTTTTGTAAAGTGAGTCCCCCTTCTCATTGCATTTTTTGCATTTTTGGGATGTTTTGTTTTAGAGGGGTTAAAGTTATGGTTTTAGACTTTAGTGTTTTGGAGGGGGGGTTATCCATTTTTTAGTTTTACCTTTATTTTTTATTTATCTTGTACTTTCTGCCTTGTTGATGTCAAAAAAGACCTTTGGAGGAATTTTTACAGTACAGTTTTGATTAGTTGATTTCCCCATAACTTCCATGTTTGCCACTGTGAATTACTAAGGGACTTAATTATAAGAATAACTGTTTTTTAGAACTTTTGTCATACAAATAAATGATGTTGGGAAAAAAAACTCCCTATTTTGCAAATCTGACAGCAATAGAAGGGAATGGGATACGGTTGCCGCTTCCCTGGCGAAACCGCAGCAGTAGATACTGATGTCAAGGCTGTGACTGCTGAGAAGCTTAAAGGGGTTTTACCACAATAGGCTTTGATGGCATATCGCTAGGATATTCACCGTCTTGCAATTATGCCATCTGCTCACAGGATATCTTTATCCAATAACATTTATTTCATATATATTAGGCAGTAACACATGAAGTGTAATAATTGCAACTTCTTTAAAAGAGAAAAAGTCTTAATGACACTATTCAAAAACCTGCAACCCAAAGGGTACAGTTCCTGAGTTCCGAGTCCCAAGTCCAAGTGGAATCATGGGGACGCCGGTATCTCGTGTCCTGGGTGTCTCTCAATGCATCTCAGAGCTGACCTGCCAACAGCTGGCTGCTGATTCGTCCGCGCACCTCACACGCGGTCACGCGACGTTTCGGGGGTCACGCCCCCTTTCTACCTGTATGCTATGAGGAAGAACTAATATGTTTGAAACGCGTCAGAGTTAGAGATGGGCGAATTTCTCAAAAATTCGATTTGCCGAGTTCGCCGAATTTTTGGGCAAAATTCTTTTCGACCCGAATTTATTTGCAGCGAATCACGTTAAAAAACAGCTATTTCCTGGCTGCAGAAAGCCTGTAGGGTGTTATAGAACATTGTGCCATGCTCAAATATGCAAAGGGAGCGTGGTTTGGTCTTCATACAATGCTGTTGTCACGTCAAGGGAGGTGCAGTGAGCCCTAACTGGAACCCAGGCCACTGTCCCTGCCTACTTGACGTGCTGCCCTAGGCGGCAGACGGCAACTTGGCGACAGTCCCTGCGCTGCTAAAGTGCCTGGGGCCGTGAGAAGCAAGTATAGTATCAAACATTTCCAGGCCAAATATCAAATAGGAACCCCCAAAGCCACAAATCAGAACCAGAGGAATAAAACGTAAACAACCCGAGGTCAAAAGCCAACCGGAAGCAAAGCACAAACTCAGGAGACAAGCCGGACTCAGGAGAACAAGCCGAGGTCAGGTATACTGGTTAGCAAAACAACAACACAAACAACAACAAACACAAGGTAGCCAGGAATATCACAGGTGCAGCAGTCAGCTTTCAGGGAGTTTAAATGGGATTCCTGATACCGCCCCTGCAGCTGTTTGGGAGCGGCCTCCGGGCCCCTCCCATTGCTTGGTGCACTCGCCCCCTGCCCAGGAGTGGCTGGGGTTTCTGTCACTCACATTGCTGTCAGCAGCAAGTGTATCAGGGAGGGAGCGCACATCAGCTGTTGCAGCCTGTCTGCAGTCTGAGCACAGCTTAGCCCTGACAGCTGTGTATTAGTATGACATGCAGATGAGAAACACTTCACTTCTCTGGGAAGTTACAGGGGCAAAACTGACCAAATAACTGAAGTGGGAACACACCCTGAAAAGGTAATGTCAGCTCCAGCTGGAAAGAACTGAGCTGAGGGTCAAGATCCTACAATAGTGTCAAACAGCGCACTCCTTTTACACCAACATCTGATGATTCCACAGATTATGACAGAACCTGTTCTGTTAAACGCTGATACATGTAGAGCCCCCCCGAATGAGTGGAGAGGGTGTCGGCAATAATTTTGCATTGACGTCACTGATCATTTTGCCCTTCCTTTTATCTGTCAGTGTCTGCTTCTAATCGGTCAATAATCCATCAGCATTGCTAAAGCAAAAAACAAACAGGAGTTGATCCAAAACAGAGATGACCAGTAAATGGGATATTTGCACCTCTTCTGTGTTCTGTATCCACTCCTGCTTTCGGCTACCTAATCATTAGACAATCCTGATCCTGATTGTGAGAGTGGCACAATGACAGGTTGAGAAGGTGGCAGCAACATCGCTAGCCCACAGAGTGGCACAATGAAAGAGTGTGGAGGTGGCAGCAACATCAGTAGGGCATTTACAGGGGGGGTGGCACATTTCCCCACAGGTTGGAAAAAGGTGGTGACAGCAACATCAATAGCCCACAGAGTGGCACAATGACAGCGTGTGGAGGTGGCAGCAACATCAGTAGGCCACAGAGTGGCACAATGACAGGCTGAGAAGGTGGTAGCAACATCAATAGCCCACAGAGTGGCACAATGACAGAGTGTGGAGGTGGCAGCAACATCAGTAGGCACAGAGTGGCACAATGACAGGTTGAGAGGGGGCTGCAACATCAATAGCCAACAGAGTGGCACAATGACAGAGTGTGGAGGTGGCAGCAACATCAATAGCCCTCAGAGTGGCACAAGGACAGTGCGTGGAGGTGGCAGCAACATCAGTAGGCCACAGAGTGGCAATATCACAGAGTGTGGAGGTGGCAGCAACATCACTAGACCACAGAGTGGCAAATGAAAGATTGAGAATGTGGCAGCAACATGAGTATTCCACAGAGTGGCACAATGACAGAGTGTGGAGGCGGGTGGCAATAACAGTCCTTGGTAAAGATGGTGTGGGGAAATTTTGAGCATTTGGGCAGCAGATGTGTGGCATCAGGCAGGTGGCAGCATCAGAGTAATAGCTGAGGCCGGTCGCCAGAAGAATCCAGACTCATTACTCAAAGTTTTGGGGAGGCATCATGGCTGATCTAATCTTATGCATAAGGCACTGGTGTGTGGAAATCCTGGTCGATCCACGCCTGATTCATCTTGACAAAGGTCAGTCTCTCCACATTTCGGGTGAACCAGTGGGTTCTCCTTGGGGTAATGATGACCCCCACTGCACTGAACACCCGCTCTGATGCCACACTACTGGCCATGCAGGACAGCTTCTCCAGTGAAAACTCGGCGAGTTGCGGCCACACATCAAGTTTGGCTGCCCAGTAGTCCAGCGGATATTCTATCTGGGGTGGCAGAGTGCTGTCCAAGTAGGCCACCACCTGCTGGTTCAAGGTCTGCTCCAGGTCCTACTGCTGCTGTTAGTGAGTATTCTCCTTGCAAGGCGGGTGAAGGAAGCTGCTCTTCAACGACTAGACTTAGGCTGCTGCTGATGGAGCTGCTACTGCTCCTACACACCCCCCCCCCCCCACCTCCCCACAGCAGCCGTGGCAGTGGTACATGAGCGATGAGGAACCCCCCAGTCAGACCTTCCAGTGGATGGACGATGGCGCACATAGGCAGAGGCCAACCGACTACATAGGATTTCCCTATAGTACGCGAGTTTCTCCTACCTCTCGGCAGCTGGAAAAAAGGCACCTATTTTGGACCGATAGCGAGGGTCCAAGAGGGTGGAGAGCCAGAAGTCATCCCTCTGGATGGTGACTATTCGGCTGTCACTAGCCAGGCAAATCACCATGCTGCGGGCTATCTGAGCAAGTGACTCTGAGGGACTCCCTGCCTCCATCTCCACTGTATACTGCCACGGTGTGTCTGGGTCATCTGCCTCGTCTTCCTCATCTCCCTAACTCCTACGGCTGCTCCTGCTCCTCCTCTCCTGTCACCTGAGTAGAAAAACAACTAATTTCTCCAGACACTGCTTGTGCTCCAATGTCCTCCTCCTCCAGTTCAGCCCCCACTGGACTCAAGATGTGAGATGTAGTCGCCACGTCTCCAGTCCCCTGACCAGACAGATTTTGCAGCATCTGTTCCAGGATATGAAGCAGTGGAATGACGTAATTCATCCCGTAGTCCTGGTGACTGACAAATAACGTTACCTCCTCAAAGGGCCTGAGCAAACGGCAGGTGTCACACATGAGCTGCCACTGGCTGACATTAAAATTTTCACAGGGGGGTACTCCTGTCTGCTTGGATCATCAAAAAATCGTTAAAAGGCCTTTCTCTGTTCATTTGAGTCGGTCCAACATATGGAGGCTGGAATTCCAACGGGTAGAAGCAACGCATATCAGCCTATTTTGGGGGAGGCCGTTCTGCCGTTGCAACTCAAGGAGGGTGTACCTGGCTTTGTAGGAATGGATGAAGTGCATGCACAGTTTCCTGGGCCCTTTTTAGAATGTCTTGCGATGGGGGGAAGAAATTCAGGAACATTTTGACAACCAGATTGAACACGTGCGCCATGCAGGGCACATGGGTCATCCCTCCTCAGACACCATGTCTCTTCCATTGTCTGTCACCATGGTTCCGATTTGCAGTTGTCGCGGAGAAAGCCACACATTGATTTCTTGTTGCATGACATGGAGCAGTTCCTCCCCAGTGTGACTTTGTTCGCCCAGGCAAACCAGGTGTAAAACTGCGTGACACTGCTGTGCCCTACACATGTGGTATGATGGATCAGCACTTGTGGAGTCTGCGATGGTGGTGGTGGTGGTGTTGGAGGAGGAGGAGGCGAACATTGGCGCAGGAACAGCCGTTTGACAACGTGGAGGAGAAAGCGGCGTCTCCTGTCCAAGTTGTTGGTGTGGCTGGGCAGGAAGCACGTTCTCCCAGTAGGCCATAAAGGACATGTACTGGCCTTGACCGTAGATACAGCTCCACACGTTTGCGCTGCCGTGCACCTTGGAACAAACCGATAAGCTCAAGACTGACCCACCTTCTGTTCTACATACTTGTGAAGGGCTGGTACTGCCTTTTTCGAAAAGAAATTACGGCTTGGAACTCCACCTCAGTTCGGCACAAGCCATTAGTTCTCTGAACGGTGCAGAGTCCACCACTTGGAAAGGGAGGGAAGGCAATACCAACAACTTGGACAGGAGCACGGTCAGGTTCTGCACCTTAGGATGGTTGGACGCATACTGCTGTCTCTTGGCAATCGCCTCGGTGAACGACTGCTGGCACCATGAGTGGCACGAAACAGGAGCATCTGGACCGGTAGATGATGGGAAAGACAAACAGCTCACTTAGACAGAGGTGGTGGAGCCTTGACTGGCTGAAATGGCATGCGTGCCGCTGGGTGCTGCTGCTGTTGCTGTGGCGGCAGTATGGACCACCACATCTGAGGCACGTTTCTCCCAGGCCACCGGATGGTGACGCTGCATGTGTTGACGCAGGCCCACCCGTGACAGTAACCCCCCCCTCTTTTGGCCTCCCCCTCTTTCTGGCCAGGAGGAACCTCTGAATGATGTTGCGATCCAGAATATTGTTTTCTGGCTCCCAGGACCTCTCTTCGGGCCCGAACCCCTTCCAGTCAATGAGTAAAAACCGCTTCCCTCTGACCATCTTCACATCAAGACTATCCTTTACCGTAAAGACATCGGTGGCATCGGCCTCATGTGTGGGGGGAGCAAGTTCCCGAGTGAAGCGTTTAAGGATGACCGGTTTTAGTAGCGAGACATGGAAGGAGTTCGGGACCCTCATAGTGGGAGGAAGGCGGAGCTTGTATGCCACTGGATTAATGCGCCCAAGCACCTCGAATGGACCCAGGACCCGGGGACCCGGGTTTTATACTGGGAACCTTGAAATGTATATATTTAGCCGACAACCACACCTTGTCACCTGGCGAGAAGGTTGGCGGAGGTCTTCGCTTTTTGTCGGCTTGTGCCTGGGTGCGGGCAGAAGCCTGGAGTAGAGATTGTGCGTCTGCTTCCAGATAGCTGTCAGGTCCTGGACCAGCTCCTGCACAGCAGGGACCTCGGAGGGCACAGAAAGGGGGGGGGTGGGCGGGGAAGTCGCCGTGGGACAATAAAGAAAGGAGCAGCTCCGGCAGACTCCGAGTCCAATGAGTTATAGGAGAACTGGGCCCCAGGGAAAACAGCTGGACCAATCTCCTGGCGCGCGGAGCAAAGTGGCGCAGGTAGCAACCTAGGGTCTGGTTTACTCTCTCTACCTGCCCATTGACTGGGGGTGGTAGGCTGAAGAAAAGTCCAATTTCATTTGCATTTGGTTGCAGAGGGAGCGCCAGAATCTGGAGACAAATTGAACGCCCCAGTCCGACACTATGTGCCGAGGAACCCCATGCACCCGAAAAATATGTAGAAAAAAAAAATGGCAGGGCGCGGGGCTGAGGGCAGGCCCGGCAGAGGAGTGAAGTGGGACATTTTTGAAAACCGGTCTGTCACCCCCCAAACCCACGGTTTTTGCCAGAGGAAGGAGGGATCCGTGATAAAACCCATGGCCACATGGGTCCAAGGACAGCTAGGTATAGGTAGAGGAAGGAGCAGACCTACCGGTTTGAGACGAGGAGACTTGTTCCTGGCACAGGAAGCGCAGGACTCCACGAACTCACGAACATCCTGGGCTAGGCCCGGCCCCCCAGTAGAACCGAGAGATGAGGGAAGGACCTCTGCACTCCTGGGTGACCCGCCATATGGGAGCAATGACCCCAAGACAATATCTTCTTCCGGAGAGCTGGACGAACGTTTTGTCTTCCCGGGGGGGAATGCGTTGTAGGTCTACCGGTGCGGAAAGATATGAGCCGTTCTGGAGAGATAATGTGCCGTGGGGTGGATCGTCCCCAGTCACATCCGAAGCCGGGAGAGAGCGTCGGCCCTTTTGACATTTCGTTCCGCAGGGCAAAAATTTAAATGAGAAATTAAACCGGGAAAAGAAGAGAGACCAACGAGCCTGGCGTGGATTTAAGCGTTGAGCCGTCTGAAGATATAGCAGGTTTTTATGGTCGGTATAAATGCTGACTGGGTGAAGAGCCCCCTCCACGAGATACCGCCACTCTTCCAGAGCCAGCTTCATGGCCAGTAATTCCCAGTCGCCGATAGAGTAATTCCTTTCAGCAGAGGAAAAAATTTTAGAAAAAAACCCGCAAGTGAGGGTCTTGCCTTTGAGTCCTTTCTGGGAGAGAAAGGGCCCCCGGGCCCCCACCGAGGGGCGTCGACTTCGGGGAAAAATGGTTGTTTCAGTATCTGGCCGGAAGAGTACGGCGCAGAGGCGAAGGCAGACTTTAACTTAGAGAAGGCTTCCTCTGCTGCTGGTGGCCAGAGCTTTGGATTGGCGTTCTTCTTGGTCAAAGCCACTATGGGAGATGCCAGCGAGGAAAAATTTGTGGTATACATTGGCCTTAGTAGTTGGCGAACCCCAGAATCTTTTGTATGGCTCGGAGACCACGGGCGCGGCCACTGAAGGACGGCGGACAACTTAGTGGGGTCCATCTGCAGGCCCTTGTGGGAAATGATGTAGCCGAGGAATGGTAGACTCTGCTGATGAAACGGCCCATTTTTCAAGTTTGGCATAAAGGCGGTTGGCCCTTAGACGTCTGAGGACTTGTCGTACGTGAACTTGATGGGACTCAAGGTTGGGGGAGAACACCAGAATGTCGTCCAGATACACAACCACGAACGTGTACAGGTGGTCTCGGAAGATGTCATTAACGAATTCTTGGAAGACGGCCGGGGCATTGCAGACCCCGAAGGGCATGACCAGATACTCGAGTGCCCGTCGCGGGTTTTTGAAAGCGGTCTTCCATTCATGCCCTCACGTATCCGTATGAGGTTATAGGCCCCTCACAGGTCCAGTTTAGTAAAGATTTTTGGCACCTCGTAGCCGGTCAAAAAGCTCGGGATCAGGGGCAGAGGATAGCGGTTCTTTACCGTGATCTTATCGAGGCCTCGATAGCCCTATGCAAGGACGTTAGAGAAACCCGTCCTTCTTAGCCATGAAAAAGAACCCGGCTCCAGCTGGAGAGGAGGACTGCGGATGAACCCTTCTGGAGATTCCCCTTTGATATAGGGTAGACATAGCCAAGGTCTCAGGTACCGACAGGGGGTAAACCCTGCCACATCGAGGAGATGTCCCGGGCACCAGATCAATAGGACAGTCATATGGGCGATGGGGTGGCAACGTCTCAGCTTGCTTCTCAGAGAAGACGTCTGCGAAGGCTTGGTATGGTGTGGGAAGGCCCGTCAGCGACTTAGACGACCCAGGAGAAGCGGTAAGCACCGGGCGAGGTGCCACCAAACAGCGAGACTGACACTCCGAACCCCAACTCAGGACTTCGCCCGTCTGCCAGTCGAGAACGGGAGCATGGCATTGCAACCATGGGAGACCCAGGAGAATGGACGAGGTGGACCGGGGTAGTACGAGAATGCAAGTCTCTCCTTGTGCAGTACACCTACTTGTAGGACCAGAGGCTCAGTCCGGAACCAAATTGGATCCTTGAGAATCTCACCACTGACAGAGGAGATGAGTAGGGGCTTCTCCAGGCGGATCACAGGGAGGTTATGCCAGGATACCAGGGCAGCGTCCAAGAAATTTCCGGCAGACCCAGAGTCCAGGAAAGCAGTAGCGTGAAACTGGGAACTAGGCCCAGTGCAGACGATCACGGGCATGGTCAGGCGAGGAGAGGGCTTGCTCTCACCTAGGGACGCCTCGCCTACGTTCCCTAGGTGTGCCCGTTTCCCGGACGCTGAGGGCGCAGTGGGCAGGATCTGTGGAAATGGTCTGCACTGCCGCAGTACAGACAAAGATTCTCCTCACGTCTTCTGGTTAGCTCCGTTGTAGACAGGTGGGCTCTATCCACTTCCATGGCTTCCTCGGCGGCAGGTGAAGAGGGCAACTGAGGCGGCCTTTGAAATACTGGAGCCAGACGAGGGAGACGGCGGGGTCTAGCCTGTTCCCATTCCTGCCGGAGTTCCTCCTGGCGTTCCGCCAGGGAGATAAGGTCACTCAAGGAAGACGGGAGATCCCGGGCAGATAGGGCATCCTTGACGCGGCTGGAGAGGCCCTTCTTGAAGGTGGCAGTCAACGCCGCTTCATTCCAAGATAACTCGGAAGCCAACGTGCGGAAATGTACGGCATAGTCGCCTACGGAAAATCCCTTGGCGCAGGTTTAGCAAGGCGGTTCTCGGCAGATGAAGCCCAGGCCGGTTCCTCGAATAAAACTCCTGAACTCGGTGAGGAAGATAGCCCGGGGTTTCTGTGACCGGGTCGTCCTTGTCCCAGAGGGGAGTAGCCCAGGCCAGGGCTTTCCCGGAGAGAAGGCTGAGCACGAACGCCACCTTAGACCATTCAGTAGGAAATTGGTTGCCCATTAATTCGATATGCAGGGAGCATTGGGTGGGTAAGCCCCTGCAGACCTTGGAGTCCCCCTTGAACTTGGACCCCATTAGACAGACGGAGCCGCGGACCAGCGGTCGGAGCCGGAACCGGAGGGGCAGCGGGAAACCAAGGGAGCGGGTTGCTGCTGCTGGGCGGCCCGGAACTGCTGCATCATGGCGGAGAGATGGCTGAGTTGCTGGGCTCGCTGAGCGATCTGTTGGGGACTGCTGGGCCAAAAATGGCGGTGGGTCAGCGGGCGGACGGCAGAGGCACCTTGGGGGGATCCCTGGCCGTATCTTTCTGCACGTACCCAGACGTAGACGTGGGTCCTCTGAACGGCCGCAAGCGGTGGCGTAAGCCACGCCAGGGAACGGAATCTAAGTAGGTCCCGGTTTTCACCAAAACCCACCGCAAAGCGGATGGCTTGCTGCGGCGGGCGTCTACCAGGTCGTTACCCCTGACGTGACTTGCTTGCGGTGGCAGCCAAAGTATAGCGTGGTGCAGAATCGTCAGGCAGGCTCGTAGTCGGGGACAGGCAGAAGGTCAGGGCAGGCGGAAATGGTTCGTGGTCGTGGACAGGCAGTAGGTCAGGACAGGCGGCAAGATGCGTGGTCGAGGAACGGAAGCTAATGGTACGGTACACGGTAAGTTAGAACAAGGTTTGGAACGCTTTCTCAGTAGGCTAAATGTCACTAAAGATCCGGCAACAGCCCCAGGAAGGGGCAGGCTCAAATAAGGGCAGTGACCGGCAATAGCCAATTACCGGTGCACTGGCCCTTTAAATTTCACAGAGCCGGTGCGCGCGCCTTAGATGTCTGGAACGCGCGTGCCGGGAGGCTGGAGCAGAGACAGGAGCGCGGCCGGGTAAGTAAGAAGGTGGCCGGCCGGCCAGGGGAGCGTACCCACCGCCCGACATGCGGGCGGCGGTGCCGCTCGTGCGGGGACCACGGGTGTGCCCGCGACCCGGGACGGGGGTCGCGGGCCCACCCGTGACACCGTGCCACTATCCACATCACTACTTTCCCGCCTACTGCAAGAAGCAGCGGATGTCTGCCCCACCTCTTCACTGCCAAGTAGCTGCTGACTATCCTCAAAGAGTTCGACCTCGTTGTATAGTGGCGCTGAGTCCAGACCACATAATACTCTGGCTGAGGGAACCGAACGGGACAGAGGCGGGATAAGGACAGGTGAGGGCTGCTGACCTGTTCCCGGGTCATGCCAACTAAGGGTTGTTTCTGACGTTCCCACCAACTCTTGGCTGAGGTTGTCAGATGTCATCTGGGAGGAAGTGGATGACCTAGTCAACCAATCAAGAACCCTTGGGTTGCTGGTCAACACATGGCTGCTAGATGACACTGGCAGTTCTGGCCTCACCGAGTCACCCATGCTGCGATGTCCCCTTACTGTGCTCCAGAAACGTTTGTGCCACTGCCACTCGCATGTGAAGGACCTGCCACCTCTCTGTCTGACATACTGTTTGATCAAAAAATTAAATTACCGGTAAGCCTTTGGTATGAAATACCCGACAGAAAAATCTGATATAAATTAGGCGTGTATGGGGCAAAATAAAAAAGACAACCTGTATTTTAGTCCAAATTACCCCACAATCAAGAGGTCAAATTAAGCCTTGGGTATTAAATACCATACAGAACAACCAGATGTAATTGAGGCATATATGGGACAGAAGTGCACCCACCCTGGACTTTAGGGAGAATACCCCAACAAACTACAAGAATATAATAATGCTGGTTAAATAACAAGTGTGCAATGAACACACTGGTGATGGCTTTCCCCAGTCGCTGATAAAATGAGTGTGTTTTATAATTTGTTCAATATAGTGCAGCAGCAGCAGCTAGATGCTTATGCCAGGACAGACTGTGAGAAGTGTGAGAATTTAAGATGGCATCCGTTTTTATAGGGCTGTGACGTCACAGAAGCCCGCTGGTCTGCACATGTCATTGAGGGTGTTCCTTTCTTCATCCCAGAGTTCTCTGCCCCATGTAACGCCATGTGCTCGCGGCCATTTTACCAATAAAAGACGCTTCATTCCTGCGAGTCACACTAAACTTTGGCTTCGTGCAGAACCGAAGTTTTCCTGAAATTCTAAACGAATTCCACTTCATTAGAATCGATTCGCCCATCTCTAGTCAGGATATTTTGCTCTAATCATACCTTTTTTTATCAATTTCTATGGTGGTAAAACCCCTTTAAGGACACCATTATTGCAGTATAAATGTTGCCCAGTTTAGAAAACCAATTTGAAAAATTCCAAAGCTAAGTTATTGGACAAGGCGCTCGGTTTCAGATTCCTTGATCAGAGAGGAGACCAGTTATAAAGAGCTTCCCTCACAGTGAAGGATCTGTAGACTTTTTTGTTCACTTCATCCCTTCTCACATGCAAGTTTGCCGGTTCCTTTATTTTTATTTTTGGGGATTCTTCTAATTATAATAAAGTCATTGGACTGAGATAGGAGAATGCTGACTATATTGGTGGCAGTGGCCACTTCTGCCAATATCCCCAATAACTGTGATGTTCGAAAAGGAAGAAAAACTGAGGACTCACAAAAAGTAACATCAGAATACACAGGATCCATTATAACATCTTCTCTCATGTCTTTTAGGACAAAAGGAAACCCATTGAATGGTGACCATGGACGGGATCTGCCTCCAGTGATCAAAGATCCTACAGTGATCGGTGGATCTCATCGATCTACTGTATGTTGGTGAAAAAGGATGACTGGAAAGTTCTGCCGTGCTCCATAGTCACTGTATATTTGAAGTTCACTTGGTCTTGTTCTGGGTTTGGGATTTGTTCAGTGTGATTCATGAAGCTACCACTCAGAAGTGTTGTGTCACATCAAGTCCATTCTCCCAACCTGACACTATACTAATGCTATTTAACGTCACCATACCTACACTGGTCAACAATGACAATGAATAATGTGCCCTACTGAGGCTCTGAAGCCCCATGTACAGCAAGCTACGATGTCCTGTGTGTCCTAACAACGTTCTAGCATGGCAAGCAGGAGGTTTCCCAGTAATTTGTGCTCCACTAGCTCCTCTGTAGGATCAGACCTTCACTCCCTAAACATTAATGAACTTTGTACACGCATGACCCTCCACGATCCTGTCATCGAAAAACTGGTCATCCTTTTTCTGCATTTTTTGTAGGAACAGAAATGTCATACAAGACCCACCAATTTGGAAATGCTTGGACCCAATGTTGCTCAGACGTGGTGGTTGAGCACATGGACCATATCTACACTTCTCACAGTTTCTAGTTATTTCCTGGCAGAAATATATATTTACATTTATAGTTGATGCAGTTGGTATAAGCATGTTACACTCCTCCAATGGATTTGTGTACTTGATGGCTCCTTGTTTGTTTCCATGTATTTCTTGGATATATACACTTTTGGTATTTATTAAATAGTGACATCCTAATTTTGGGTTGGATTGTAATAAAGCAGCCGCCAAGACAAAACAAAATCAAATGTCTTGCCTGAGTCTTCAATCATCTGCCTCTGATATTTTCTGTGTATTTTAGAGGTTATTAGGGGGTCAGTATTGGTGTGGTCACAGTTACTAGTGGGTACCATAGGGGAAAGTATTGACAGGGTCACAGTTACTAGTGTGGTATTGCAGGGGGAAGTATTGGAGTTGTCACAGTTAATAATGGGGTACTGTGAGTTAAATGGGCAGAGCAGCTATGATATGATCATAAGGTCTGTTTGTAGCTTTCATAGAACTGTATGTTACGAAGAATATATCCTGCACTGTTTTAACTCTGTATATTTCTGTGACATGTAAGACCTTGACCCCCTTCGCAAATGGAATTTTTAGCCCTGGTCTGTGGAATAT
Organism: Phyllomedusa bahiana; assembly: GCA_025379985.1. Taxonomy (NCBI): domain Eukaryota; kingdom Metazoa; phylum Chordata; class Amphibia; order Anura; family Hylidae; genus Phyllomedusa; species Phyllomedusa bahiana. The sequence goes on from JAODAL010023268.1 coordinate 48,125, forward strand.
CATGTGTCCCCTTAAAACAATTCCTCTTACCCTGTGTTTATGTGTCCCCTCTCTAAGCAGCATTTTTATTGCAATTTTTATGGCCCTTGTATTACTTCTTGTCCTGGTTAGACAAAAGAAAACCAGACCAGAGGTGTCCTTTGATCCACCCAGGCTATAGATTGCAGAGATAACGGGTGATAACCTGGTTGGGGGAAAAATGCTTGTCAACAGAAAAAGTCATGGTTCAACTGACCTGTCCAAACTGAAGAACAGTCTATGGATAGCATCTAGTGGGCAAAGTGAGTAACAATCCTCATTAAAGATGAGTGTCCACCCCTTATCATATTAGCAGCCAGTCAGGTACAAGCTAATTATCGTAATAATCTGTTGGGAGGTTTGGAAACCTGAGATGGCTGAGTGGCCTAGAAGACACATTGTCCTGGCTCAAATCTTAGTACATAGTTTGGGGTTCAATTTCTGATTGAGCTGTGTTCCATTTCTTTCGTGTCCCAGGACCTGAAAACCTATTATTGCAAGTGTGAGGAATTTACAGTTTTTGCCCTTTTATTTTATAACTGCTGTATGTCATTGTATTTTTTATGTAAGCACTGTGCCTTTTTTTCATATTAAATAAAAATTAATAAGCTTAGTTCTTGTTTGCTGTAAGAACCTTGAAGAAGTGTTTTTTAACCCTGCAACTGTTGGAGAACAGTGAGGTAACCCTGTAAGCATTGGTAAGTGGTATTTTTGTATCAGAGTCTTTCCCCTCTGATTTTCTTTTCTATTTGATTATTGAGGAAGGTGGTGGCAGCGTAGTATTTTTGGGGTGCTGGAACTGTTTTGGGGTGTAATTTATGCTCGATTTGCCACCTGAGTGAGAGTTGAGTGCAAAGAGGACTGAGTGGAAATAAATCAACTCCATTACAGTGGCCCCCACATCACGTGCTGGTGAGTGTGTACGTGACAGGTACCACAGGAGAAAGTATTGGAGTGGTCACAGTTGCTAGTGGGGTACCACTGGAGGAAGTATTAGAGGGGTCACAGTTACTAGTGGAGTACCACTGGAGGAAATATTGAAGTGGCCACAGTTACTAGTGGGGTACCACTGGTGGAAGTATTGGAGGGGACACTGTTACTAGTGGGGTACCACTGGAGGAAGTATTGGAGTGGTCACAGTTACTAGTGGGGTACCACTGGAGGAAGTATTGGAGGAGTCACAGTTACTAGTGGGGTACCACAGGAGAAAGAATTGGAGGGGTCACAGTTACTAGTGGGGTACCACTGGAGGAAGTATTGGAGTGGTCAATTACTAGTGGAGTACCCCTGGAGGAAGTATTGGAGTGGCCACAGTTGCTAGTGGGGTACCACTGGTGGAAGTATTGGAGGGGTCACAGTTACTAGTGGGGTACCACTGGAGGAAGTATTGGAGTGGTCACAGTTACTAGTGTGGTACCACTGGAGGTAGTATTGGAGGGTTCACAGTTACTAGTGGGGTACCACAGGAGAAAGTATTGGAGGGGTCACAGTTACTAGTGGGGTACCACTGGAGAAAGTATTGGAGGGGTCACAGTTACTAGTGAGGTACCACTGGAGGAAGTATTGGAGGGGTCACAGTTACTAGTGGGGTACCACTGGAGGAAGTATTGGAGGGGTCACAGTAACTAGTGGTGAACCACTGGAGGAAGTATTCTAGGGTCACAGTTACTTGTGGGGTACTATTGGAGGAAGTATTGGAGGGGTCACAGTTACTAGTGAGGTACCACTGGAGGGAGTATTGGAGGGGTCATAATTACTAGTGGGGTACCACTGGAGGAAGTACTTGAGGAGTCACTACCACGAAACCACCATAATAAACGGCTATGCCTGCTCCCAGAAATAAACTGTAGTTATCTGCTGTGTACAGCTATAAAAAATACACTGTTATTTACCACTGTGTCCACTACAAAAGTACACTGTTATTTGTGTGCTAATCCCCAGTACCAGATGCTCAGAAACTATCTGGTGGAAGTATTGGAGGGGTCACATTTACTAGTGGGGTACCACTGGAGGGAGTATTGGAGGGGTCACAGTTACTAGTGGGGTACCACAGGAGAAAGTATTGGAGGGGTCACAGTTACTAGTGGGGTATCACTGGAGGAAGTATTGGAGGGGTCACAATTACTAGTGGGGTACCACTGGAGGAAGTATTGGAGTGGTCAGTTACTAGTGGAGTACCACTGGAGGAAGTATTGGAGTGGCCACAGTTACTTGTGGGGTACCACGGTGGTAGTATTGGAGGGGTCACAGTTACTAGTGGGGTACCACAGGAGGAAATATTGGAGTGGTCACAGTTACTAGTGGGGTACCACTGGAGGAAGTATTGGAGAGGTCACAGTTACTAGTGAGGTACCACAGGAGGGAGTATTGGAGGGGTCACAGTTACTAGTGGGGTACCACAGGAGAAAGTATTGGAGTGGCCACAGTTACTAGTGGGGTACCACTGGAGGAAGTATTGGAGTGGTCATAGTTACTACTGGGGTACCACTGGAGGAAGTATTGGAGTGGTAACAGTTACTAGTGGGGTACCACTGGTGGAAGTATTGGAGGAGTCACAGTGACTAATGTGGTACCACTCGAGGAAGTATTGGAGTGGTCACAGTTACTAGTGGGGTACCACTGGAGGAAGTATTGGAGGGGTCACATTTACTAGTGGGGTACCACTGGAGGAAGTATTGGAGTGGTCACAGTTACTAGTGGGGTACCACAGGAGAAAGTATTGGAGAGGTCACAGTTACTAGTGAGGTACCACTGGAGGGAGTATTGGAGGGGTCACAGTTACTAGTGGGGTACCACAGGAGAAAGTATTGGAGGGGTCATAGTTACTAGTGGGGCAAGCACTGGAGGAAGTACTGGAGGAGTCACTACCACGAAACCACCATAATAAACTGCTGTGCCTGCTCCCAGAAATAAACTGTAGTTATCTGCTGTGTACAGCTACCAAAGACAGATCATAATTCTCTGCTGTGTACAGCTATAAAAAATACATTGTTATTTACCACTGTGTCCACTACAAAAGTATACTGTTATTTGTGTGCTAATCCCCAGTACAGGTTGCTCAGAACCTATGAGTTTTTCCTAACAGCTGTCCAACAAAGTGACCAAGAACGTGTCCTGTCACTGCAGAATGCTGTCATTGTCAGGGTGCAGTCAGCCGTGGATACAAAGTCCAGTAAGCGAGGGCAAGGGTGGTATGTATCTTTACCAGGACAATGGGTGAATCAGATGGAAGATTGGCATCAGGCCGGTGTGCACCATGTCTTGTGTTGGTACCAACAAGACTTGTAGGAGATTGTCTAAAGCAGAAAACCTCTTTAAATAAGAGTCACATAGATTAATTTCTTGGCATTTGGATGCAGCATTTTCTCCTCAGTCCTCTTCATTCAGAGAGTCCACCTCTATGGCCCAGCTCTGTTGCGCAACTTTAAGGCTCACTTCTATAGTCCACCTCTATGGCTCCACTTCTATTGTCCACCTCTATGGCTCACTTCTATAGTCCACCTCTATGGCTCACTTCTATAGTCCACCTCTATGGCCCAGCTCTGTGGCGCACCTCTATGACTCACTTCTATTGTCCACCTCTATGGCTCACTTCTATAGTCCACCTCTATGGCCCAGCTCTGTGGCGTACCTCTGTGGCTCACTTCCATTGTCCACCTCTATGGCTCACTTCTATAGTCCACCTCTATGGCCCAGCTCTGTGGCGCACCTCTATGGCTCACTTCTATTGTCCACCTCTATGGCTCACTTCTATAGTCCACCTCTATGGCCCACCTCTATGGCTCACTTCTATAGTCCACCTCTATGGCCCACCTCTATGGCTTACTACTATAGTCCACCTCTATAGCCCTCCTTTATGGCCCACCTCCACATATGCAGGCTTTTTCTGATGTCACTAGAAGTCGTTATGAATAAGGATCAATTACTATGTAACTACATTGTTTCATTTTGATCCTTTTTTGATTCTCTTCCATCCTGTAAATCCTTTTCATGCTTAGTAAAAAGATGACATGGGTGCAAATTTATAGCGATTCTGCCCTTCTGACTGTGTGAGAATGGTCACCCCAACTGTAAAGGGTGAGTGGAGAATAGCCTTGTGGTGCAACTGGTGAACTGTGGAAGTGTAGCGACACTGGTTGACCTGGAAAGAAAAAAACTTGTAACATAAATAAAGCCAACCAGCAGTCGCATGCAAGCAATACAAAGCATGTTTCGAAAAATAAGTGTAGGGATTTCCCAAGAATGATGGACAGCAAGATGGACGATGACCAGATCGTAGGATAAATCTCTTGAATCCAGAAGCAAGACCCAAAACACCGGACTCTAACAACTAACTTTCCTTAACTCAGTCCATAACCTGTCCCTAGTGCTGGCCCTAACACCTGACCTGGACCTGTTCTACCCCTGACAATATCCCTGCCAATTTCCCTCAGCTTTGTTGACCTTAACACCAGACTCCTTCCTCACCCGGCCCTGATGATATCCCTATCAATGTCCCTCAGCTATGCTGATCTTAGCCAAAACAGCATAGAACCATAAAAGAGAAAACAGGAATAGAACAAACTGAAAAACAGACTCGGGTCAGAACAGAGAACTAAAGACAGACAGGGTTCTAAGAACTGGGAACATACAGTTCACCAAAACAGTACTGACTGCAACAAGCCTACAATACACAATCTCTCAACCACCAGTATACAAAGTGCCAGCCACCAAGTAAATCTCAGCTTTATAGAGGCTAGCAATCAACCACTCCCAAATAATCAAGCTCCCATGTTTATATGGTCAGCTGGTAATCTGGAAACCTAGCCGTCTGCATCATAAGGCCATGAAGTAGGAAGCAAGGGCCAACAAGAGAAGCCTCTTCTGGACATAGATTTCTGTAACATGTTGTGATGTAGGTTACCATGTCTATATGAACTGGTTGGTTTTCTCACCATGTAGCATGTAAATAATTTGAGAAACAATTGAGAGTATTTGTGGACTTTATGACAAGCTGACACTGAAACAATGGTAACTGCACCAGATTTCTGGCTGAGCCGGGCAAGATGTTTTTGACTGCAGAGAAGCTTGCTCTGGGACTACTGAGTGGCCCTAAAGAGTGTGAGTCATTCCCAATAGTAAAAGTGCCTAACATCTGGATAGAGAGCTGAGGCCAAAAATCCTTAAGTAACGGAGTTGAACATCGGTGACATCTGTGACATCTGTGACAAAATTGACATCTATGACAACAAAACATCAGTAAAAGTAGTGGTTTTGTACCACGGAAAAGAACATGTTAGTGTAAGGAAACTGTGAATACTAAACCCCTGCATAGGTTGCAGAAACTTGTTAAAAGTATTTGAAACATAAGAACCTCCAGGTAATGTGTTTTTCATTGTGTAACACTAAGGGCCACATGTATGAAACGGTTGTGGTCTAAAACTCACTTTTTTGCCCATAGGTCTCTAGGGGGAAAAAAGTGACTTTTAGACCAAAACCGTTTCATACATGTGGCCCTAAGAATAGTACAACGGTTCTATGTTATGGTAACCACCGAGCTTTTAGTGCCTCTTTGGAGTAAAACCCTGCTTCGGTTCAACTGCAAAGACTATGGGCGACATGTATGATCGGGCTTTTCGCCTGTTTTTAGGAGTAAACTGCGCCTCCCGGCCCGAATCCCCCTGTCGGACGCAGGGATGCAGTGTTAGGCGCAGCGTTCGCCACTTTCAGCTGCGCCCCACATGAAGGGGCGGGCAATGGGCGCGGTGTGGGCGCGGTGTAGGCGTTCCGTGGTGGGACGCGGCGCGCTCGAAAACCCCGAGGCATGTACGATGGCGGCTCACCAAAATGCGGCGCAATGCAGCGCTCTCCAGCTCCGACAGTCAGACCTAGTTTATTTTGGTCTAAATGCTCCAGGGGCGGCGAAGTGAAGCAAGAACGGAACATGCGAGGAAGCAGATAGAAGATCGCGACAGAAATCTCGGCGCTCCGCTCCGTGTGGCATGGAGTATGATTCCGAAAAAATTGCCTTTATAAAGGCGGAAAACATTGTCAGAAAAGAGATCAACCTAAAAAAAAAAAATAATAAAAAAAAAAAATCACTTTCCAAAAATCTAGAACGGCGCAATAATCAAGAATTCGGATATTGGAAATTGCCGGGAAATACAGTAATTCAAATTCTGGAAGCTATTTCTCATTGGTCGGCAAAAAACCGGCCAATCAGAAAGGAGCGAAAATGAACCATTAAAACCTAGGAGAAACGATTGACCAATCAGAATCACGGCGGGACAGTTCAAAATACAGTAAAAATGCAGAAAAGAGCTGATTGGTTGAGCTACGGGGGCTTGGGTATCCGGCCAATCAGAATAGGAGCGACAGGGACCCATTATAGCCTATGGGAATTTTGAACCAATCAAATCTAAGGCGGGACAGTTCAAAATACAGTAAAAATGCAGAAAAGAGCTGATTGGGTTGAGCTAGCGGTGGCTTGCCTATCCCAGCCAATCAGAGCGCGAGCTACTTCTCCCATTGTAGTCTATGGAGAGATCGGCGCCATGCAATCTCGGCTCTCAGCGCCGTGCGGCATGGAGTATGAATAAAAAAATCTTTTTTATTAGTTGTGCAATATTCTCAGAAAAAGAGCTGAAACCTTCTTTAACCCCATAGCGATATTTGTCTTACTCATACGGCAATGTCGGGTAGGGGTTCCCGCAAATTGCCGTATGAGTACGTCAAGGCGATCTTGCGCGCTCACAGGCGGAGCGCGCAAGATTGCGGCATGGAACCGGCGGTATATTACCGCTGGCATCATGCCGCATCCCCCACGGCCGCGATCCCGGCGCAGTAATGGCGCTGAGCGCCACTACTGATTCTCCTACCAGGCAGCCCGGATGCTGAATGAGAGCATCCGGGTTGTCTGGTGAGTCACGATGCCCACAATGCATTGTGGGCAGCATGACTGACAGTTTGCCATGGAGACCAGCAAAACAGCTATAAAGCTGTATGCTGATCTCCTATTGCAAAGAACGATCTGACGATCTCATGCAATTCCCCCTGGGGAAAGTGTAAAAAGTGTGAAAAAGTAAAAAAAAAAAGTGTAAGGAAGTAAAAACAAACACAAAAAAAAAAAAAAAACCCGTAAAATCCCCCTTTTTTTCCTTTTTAAACAAACGCCATCGCCCCAAAAAAAGATAAAAAAAAAAAAAGAAGTCCCCTTTATTTGGTATCGCCGCGGCATAGCGACCCCCCCTATAAATTGTCATTTTTAAAAAACCCCGTACGGTGAAACCCGTAAAAAAAACCCCAAAAAAAACAGTCCCAGAATTGCGTTTTTGTTCATCCCCAGCACAAAAAAAGGGGAGAAAAAAAAGTCATCAAAAACTCATATCAACTCAAAGGATGCAAACAAAAAAATTTCGTCCCGAAAAAAAAAAGTCCTTCCCACAGCTCTTATGGAAAAAATTTAAAAAATTTCGGGCTATTAGAAGAAGCATGCAAAAATATTGGTTTTTCACAATAAAAACATTTTTTTTTTTTTAAAAAAAAAAATTGCTTTCAAAAAAAAAAAATACATAAATTGGGTATCCCGAAATCCCCAACCCCACAGAGTAAAAACAAACTTGTCACGGATACTGCATGTGAACGCTATTTAAAAAAAAAAAAAAAAAAAAACTGCAGGTTTTGCAGATTTTCTTACCCTCCCTTCGAAAAAAGGGTTTTAAAACGATCATAAAGTCTTGCCCCCCAAAAATGCTACCAATAAAAACTCAACTCACCCCGAAAAAAAAAAAGCCCCAACAGCAGCATAAAAGAAAAAAAAAAAATTAGGCTCTCAACTGCGGTGATCCCAAAAACGTGTTTTCCTTTTCAAAAAAAAGGTTTTATTGTGTAAAAGCAGTAAAAATTAAAAAAAATAAAAATGTGGTAGCTGTAATCGTACAACCGCGAAAAAACTATCATGTCTTTATACCGCACAGTGACCCGCTGAAAAAAAAAAAAAAAAAAACCTACCGGGAATTGCTGTTTTTGTAAAAAAAATCCCCTCACAAAAACCTTAATAAAAAGTGATCAAAGCATAAATGCCCCCAAAGGTACCAAAAAAAAAAACTCATCCGAAAAAAACAAGCCCACAAGCACCCTCCCATGCAAAAATTAAGAAAGCTAGGTTTTCAGAATAGGAAACATAAAAACGCAACTTTTTTAAAACCGTTTCTATTTTTTGTAAAATAAAAAAAATAAAAAACAAAAAAAATTTTTTATATAATTGTAATTACCGCCCCCTTAGTAAAGTTATCCCTCATTTACCCCAAAATGGCGAATACGAAAAAATAAACCCAAAAAAAGGGCGGAACTGCGTTCCCCCCCCTCCTTTCCACCCAATGCTAAAAAAAAACGGAACACCTGTGCACCCAAAATGCAGAATACACCCTTAGATGAGACCGGGGGGCTTTGAACCCAAAAATGGGCAATTTTGGAAGGTTTCAACTTTTTAGTACTTTGGGGGGCTTTGGAGATGCGACATGGCCCCCCAAAATCTGTGGGAAAAAGCAAATAGCGCCCCCTCCCTTTACGCCCTCCCATGCGCCCAAACGAGTTTCCCCACATGTAGTATTGCCGAACTTGGAAAAATTGCGTAAACAATTTTGGGGCTTTTTTTCCAGACCCTTTTAAAAAATTAAAAAATTTCAGTAAAATTGCAGATTATTGGAAAAAATTTTTTTTTTTTTTTTCGAGCCCAACGCTAAAAAAATTGGTGAAACGCCTGTGGGTCGATATACCACACCTCGGAAAATTCCGTAAGGGGGGTGTTTCCAAATGGGGTCTTTTTAGGGGTATTTATACGTTTTGGACCTTTGGGGGTCCGCAAACCTGAAATGGCCTCTAAATAAAATCGAATGAAAATGAGGCCCCAGATCCGGGGCTCTCCCATTTGGGGCTTGTGGTCGAGCCAAATAATGCCTAGGGGGACAATGGGATATCTCTGAAAACGGCAGAACTGGGGAAAACAATATTAATTTTCATTTTTCCCTGATCCATTTACCGTATTCTTTCATAATTTTAAAAATTAAAAAACTGCAAAAAAAAGTGAAATTTTTAATTTCACTTCCCCTTTTCTTTAATTCCCGTGAAACACCTAGTGGTTAATAAAAATTCCTAAATTTCGGGGTTTTTGAATCTTTTAAGGGGGGTTTGTTTCTTAATGAGGGCATTTATGGGGTATCTAAAACAGGTCAAACAAAGTCAGTTAGAACTGGGCTGGCCCTAAAAAAAATTTTATATTGAAAAATTTTTTGAAAATTTGAAAAAATTTACTTAAATTTAAAGCCCCCCTAAGTCTAAAAAAAAAAAAAACTTTAAAAAAAAGGCCAAACTACAGCAACATTGGTAAGATGAAAATTTTAAAATATTTTGAATGGGAAAACTTCTGTTTACTTTTTAGAAATTTTTGAAGTTTTAAATTGGTAAATTTTTCACATTTTTCACGATAATTGATATTTTTTTACAAATAACAATCATTTTTGGACCCAAAATTTCTTAAATCTTAAAGCACAAAGTGTCACGAGAAAACAAACTCTAATCACATGGATAGGGGTTTAAAATGCAAAAAATTATTCTCAACTAAAATACACAGACAGATTTAAAAAAATGGGGCTCGTAGAGAGGCCAAATGACTCCGGGGGTAAGGGGTTAAAAATAAAGCACTTAAATCATAACAACGCTTTGTCCCGAGACCCGGGGTACAAAAGGAATTGGAATAGAGAAATTGCCCGGGGGAAAACAGTAAATTTAAATTTTTTTAAGCCTTCTATTGGTCGGCAGAAGCCCCCAATCAGAAAAGGACGACAAAGACCCTTAAAACCTTGGAGAAGTTTTGACCAATCAGAATAGGGCGACAGTGCCCATTATAACCTATGGGAAATAAAGACCAAAACAAAATCAAAGGCGGGACAGTTCAAAATACAGTAAAAAGACAGAAAAGAGCTATTGGCGAGCTTGGTGGGGTTGGCATCCCAGCCCAAACAGGCCGAGCTACTTTGCCATTTTAATCTTTAAGATGGGCGCTCTGAAATTGGGTCTCAGCGCCGTGCGGATGAAAATATTAATAAAAAATCATTTTATTAAGTGTAAACTATCAGATAAAGCGCTGAAACCTTTAATAAAATAAAAACATAAATCCCGAACAACGCTTTGTCGCCAGACCGGTGCTACATAGGGAATTGCAATGAGAGATTGCCGGGAAAAAACGTAATTCAAAATTTTTTAACTTTCTCATTGGGCGGCATAAACCCGCCAACAAAGGGGAAGGGGACTCTCATATCCTATGGAGAAAAATTGACCAATCAATTCAAAAGGGGGGGCGTTAAAAATACAGTAAAAAGGCAGAAACACTGATTGGTTGAACGGCAGGGGGGTGTCCCGTAGCCAATCAGAGCTGAGCTACTTTCCATAGAGTTTATGGGGGAAAAAAAAATTCCGAGCGACTCTGTGATTGGCTAAGTTAAAAAAGTCGCGGTTTTTTGGACCAAGGGTGAGCGAATGACGATCCTTTTGGTTTTTTAATGCAATCTGAAATCAATGTACATGGCCGAAAACAAATTTTAACACTACAGAAATTTCCCGATGGTATATAAAATAAAAAATAATAATATGGGGGGGTAATGAAAAAAAAATATTAATTCAAAAAATCATGTTTTTTCTTTATTTTCGTTTTCCAAGGATCAATAGTATGGGTGGGAAAGAAAAAAAAAGAAATAAACATGATTTTTTTGAATTAATATTTTTTTTTTTTAACCCCCCATATTTAAATTTTTTTTTTATATAAACACGGGACAACTTTTGTGTTTAAATTTGTTTTCGGGGCCCTGTACAGTTTTATTTCAATTGGGATTAGAAAACCCATAGATGCATTGCTCTCCCCTTTGGTCCAAATAACCGCGCCTCTTTTAAATTACCAATCACAGAGCTCGCTCGGAATTTTTTTTTCCCCATAAACTCAAAGAAAAGTACCGCGCTCTGTTGGGTAAGCGGGCGAGCCCCTGCGCTTCAACCAATCAGCTCGTTTCTCCTTTTTTACTGTATTTTGAAAATATCCCACCTTTTTAATATGATTTGGGCAATTTTTCTCCATGGGTATGGGTCCCCTTCGCCCCATTCTGTTGGCAATTCTCCCCCATAGGATAAATGGGGGACCCTTTTGCTCCTATTCTGAATTTGGGTTTTTTAACCACCATAGAAAAAGATTAAACAATTTTAATTTCTGTATTTCCCGGCATTTCTCTTTCAATTCCCTATTAGCGCCGGTCTCGGCGCAAACGGTTGTTAGGATTTTAAATGATTTTTTTTTATAGAAGATTTAGCTCTTTTTATAATGTTTTTCACTTAATAAAAATGATTTTTTTTTTTAATACTTCATCCCCCACGGTGCTGAGGCCCCGGGGTTTGGGATTGCGCCGATCCCCATAGATACAATGGGAGAATTTTCCACCTCTGTTTGGTGGGATGCCCAAGCCACCACTAGCTCAGCCAAACAGCTCTTTTCTGTCTTTTTACTGTATTTTGAAAATGTCCCGCCCTTTTATTTTGATTGGTCTATATTTCTCCATATCATAATAAGACATTGTCGCTCCTATTTTGATTGGTCCAAATTTTCCCCTAGGTTTTAATGGGTCTTTGTCGCTCCCAAATTTTGTTGGTGGGGTTCTGCCGACCAATGAGAACGCTTTTAAAAAATTTAAATTACTGTATTTCCCGAAATTCCCTCTATTGCAATTCCCTAGTAGCGCCGGGCTCGGCAAAAAACGGTTGTTCGGGGTTTAAGGGGTTTATTTTTAGAGAAGGTTTCAGCTCTTTATCTGTAATGATTTACACTTAAAAAAAATGATTTTTTTTTATTCTCTCCATGCCCACAGCGCTGAAACGCCGAGATTGATTGCGCCGATTCCCATAACTACAAAGGGAAAAAATAGCCGCGCTCTGATTTGGGTGGGGTAGCCAAGCCCCCGCTAGCTCAACCAATCAGCTCTATTTTGCATTTTTAAAATTTTTTTTGAAATGTCCACCTTGAATTTATTGGTCAATAGTTTCCATAGGGTTTTAATTTGGGGGCTCTATCGCTCCTATTCTGATTGGCCGAGTAGCCAAACACCCGTAGCTCAGCCAATCGTCTTTTTGCATTTTTACTGTATTTTAAACTGTCCCCCCTTTATTCTGATTTGGTCAAAAATTCTCCCTAGGTTTTAATTTTGGTTCACTGTTTCCCCCCTTTTTATTGGCCCTTTTCTGCCAACCCAAAGAGTATACTTTCCCGAATTTGAATTACGTATTTCCCCGGCAATTTTCCCCTATCCTAAAATTCTTGAATTAGGATATTTGAAAAGTATTTTTTTTTCATGTATTTTTATTTTTGGGTTTAGCTCTTTTTCGAAAGTTTTCCCGCCTTTAAAAAACGATTTTTTTATTCTAAAATCCGCACCGACAGGGAAAATGATTTTCGCTGTTTTCCAGCCTTCTGCTCGGAACACATTTTCGGCGCAGTCCCGCACGCGCCTAATCCCGCAAGCGCCCCACACACTGGGGGAAAGGGCGGGAACTTTTCCCCCCATGTAGGGGCGCACCTTTTCGGACGGGGAATCTTTGGCGCAAAAACGCCCCCCTGCGCCTAAGTCCCCGCACGCGCCCCAACAATGGGCCCGGCGCGGCGGAAAATTTCCCTGCATGTATGACCCCACTATCCGGCGCCGAATCCAAAAGGCGCAGCGCCGCACTGCGTCGGAACCCGCACTGGCCTAAAACCGCGAGGGCAGCGGACTTTACATTTTATGTAAAGCGGCCCCCCCGGCCCGACTAATCAGGGGCAATTTGCCGGAAAACCGGCGGAAAGGGGCGCCCCAAAAGGGCGAATTCATACATGTCGCCCTATTTTCTAAAAACTTTTACTGTGGCCGAGTAAAAAGATGGCAAAAAACTGAGAACCCTACATAACTCCTGGTGTATCTCCTGTACCTACTGGAAAACTGTAATAACCGAACAATTATTAAAAAACAAAGTTTAGCTTCGAGATGGTGGTAGATTCCCCTTTATTTTATTATAAATTTTGGGGTGATTTCTTATTCTTATTGGCAAAAAAATCATGAGTGGAGAAGACATCAGATAAATTCGACCTTGTTGTGTTACTCAGGAAACTTCAGGACCTCCATCAAGGACAGAGAAAGAAAAACCCTTAATCCCAAACACATTTCCATGTCCCGGTCATGTAAAATACTAGATATGACCTACCTGGGTGCCATTTAAGACAAGACAACTTTTTGGGAAAAGTCACCAAAAGTCTAAAATAGATAAAAGTTTACAAAGAACAAAAGCTTGACAATCTAAGAAGGGGCCCCTCCTGAAACTTCTTTTTTATGTTTTAAATATCAAAAAAAATCTATCTAAATAAAACCTACCCTTGAAATTTAATTTTAAAAAACATTAACCCTCCTTTCACCCTAAACTCTGAGAAAATTATTTCCATTTTGGGCACAGTTTGTATGAGCCCATCCTTTCGATCTTAGCATTCCCTTTTGCTTTAGAGCAGGGTGTCAAAACTGAGGCCCCCAGCTGTTGGGAAATCCTCCTATCATCCCCTGTTTAAAAGATTATACAAATGCTGATGGGAGTTGTAGTTTCACAACAGCTGGAGGGCCGCAGTTTGCCCCCCTGTTTGGGGCATCCATGTGCAGCACCATGGGGGATTAATCTATTGATAGAATATCTCAGGAAAAGAGACCCCCCCCCCTTTAAAAGTTATTGGGTCTTAATGGTTGTTTTTTTTTTCAGTCCCAGTGGAAAGACTGGCACTTTTTCCATCAGGGCTTTCCCTGGGGTTTGGGGAGAAAATTCAAGTTTTTTTCCCCCAAATTTAAATACCAATGTACACTCTCATTTGGTTCTTGTAGCACTTTTTTGTCTGAAAGTGATCACACCCAGGTGCACAGAAAAACCCCCCAATCCAGGTCTACTTGGGGCTAAAAACCCAAATTTCTTTTTTTCAGACACATAAAACTTCTAACACATCAAATGACGCCCAAATCCTAGAAAAAATGAAGAACCCAAAGAAAATCTCAGAAACGTGGAACATATAATCTCCATGCTGTTTATGGCTGGATTTATACCCACAGCCCCTCCAAATATTGGTCACTGAGGAAAACCAAAATGGTCAGGACCTCCAAAAATTTGAAATATATGGTCAGGTGCATGCTGACATGGCTGAAACATAAATGCACAAACACAGTAATGGACCAGCAGCTTATATATGAATTGCTTCATAGTGCATTTCTGCTTGTTTTTATATAAAAAAATATAGCTGTTAAGCATGTTTTTCTAAATAACTGTGAAGCCCTCCACCCTGGCAAGGTGACTTCAACTCAGATGGTCTATTCTAAATCTGCAGGCCTCTATACTCTTCAGGGCAAGAGGGTCCATCCACCAATGGCAGGGTGGCCTCAGTTGATGTAGAGACCTACTCTAAATCTTATCATTCCCAGTTCCTCCCCAGGCCTCCATACTTTTCAAGGCATGAGGGTCTACCCATAATCGACAAGATGACCTCAGGTCAGATGGGGGGCTTCTCTATATCTCACCCTCTATAAAATGCGTTCAAATTTTTTAACTTTCCCATAAGAAAATTGAATGGTGGGGAGGTGGTTTCCCAAAAATGATGAGGAGTAGTCAAGTTCCATGGTGCTAGATTTTTATTGTCACAATAGGGACAGGTATCAAACCCCCTTTTTGTCAATAGGAATAGGCAGTAAGGACATGTAGTACCACACTGACTGTAGAAAGGCGCTAAGACGTCAAACACTGCTGCACCTCACTAAAAACATGTAAGGCAGTACAGGACATGTAGTACCACA